>PYAF01000648.1:1500734-1520928 GCA_007407185.1 Glycine tomentella | reverse complement strand
GCAAACATGAAAGAGAGAGAAAAAGAGAGAGAAGGAGAGAGGAATAAACAGTAACTGATTTGTTTTATTTCTGTAAAATGAACTTCTGCTCTTTTACAAAGGCTGGCTTAAGATATTTATAGCCTCTTGATACAAATAGAAGGGATAACTGACAGCTGTACACTAAATACAGCTTAATACTAAAATACATGCTCTAATAGCACATAAGCAAACCTGGACAATACGGAAAAGAGCTGGCATAGGCTGCAAATCATAATAAGGAGGTACACATGTAAGAAGTTCAATAACCGTACAGCCAACACTCCAAATGTCAGAAGCTGCACAAACCCCAGCCATTTCGATAACCTGAAAAGTTAAACCAAAATTATCAGTGAGCACCCTTATCAAGCCCAATACATCATATTAGAAGTCATTTAATTCCCAATCAACTTTATTAGGTTCACTAAAGTGTCAGCAAAGTGCTCAGCTCAACAAATAAACTACTTTTCTTGTTAAAATAAAACGCATTACAAGAATGATGGAAGGGACAGTAGATCTGGGAGAAGTGATTCTCCTAAAAATACACAAAGTAAATAGCAAACGAAAGTGGCTCAATAATACAATAAAGTAATCCAAACTCTTTATATCAGTCTGGTGTTAGAACACAATTTGAACAAGGAACCTGTTAAAAGTTCTAAGCAAATGATTTAGCAGAAGAACATCACACAATTAATACCTCTGGGGCCATCCAATAAGGTGTTCCAACAACTGAATGAGTGTTAACATCAGCCTCTGTTAATTTTGTAGCAACACCAAAATCAGCAAGTTTGACAAGACCCTGAAAGCAGAAGTTTATGTAATTAGTATTTAGTAAGAAAAAAAGCAACTTTTCTAGATTTAAACCAAGTAAAGACAAAGCAATATAACCAACTAGACCATTAAAAAAATATGACAAGATCAAGAGTGATGTTAAAGGAAACCCATGGTGATACTATAATACACATATAAAGTAGACCTTGGGAAATTGTTCTAAAAGAATAAATTTTATTAGAGATGGAAGTTCAAAAGGTTGTATTTGGTTCATTTAAAGTGAAGGATTCACTTTAGAGGGAATAAAAGAGAAGTTATACCTATTGAATGCAAAATAAACAATTCAGATTGTGGTTAATGCATGCACATGTATAACAAACTATGGAGTTGATTCAATCTCAAACACTAATTATTCAATCAATGGCTATAATTCCTGACTTTAGAGAAGCTAAATCTCTAAAAGGTAATGGGATTCGAAAGAATCCTCAACAAAGACAAAACAAAGGGAGAGAGCAACGGAGACAAAACAATGTGGTAGATCATGAAGCAGAAAAACAATGGTGATGCAAAATATAATGACAATAAAAAACAATACTTAGGTGATCAACACAGCTAAGCAGTTATTTAGATTACTAATTACTAATAACAATACATCCAGATACAATTAATTAAGTCCAAAATAAAAGGAAAGATTATATAATAAGAAAATTCATCAGCATACAGATTGCTTGAATAGCATAGTGATGAAATCATTGTGCATATACACACCAAGAATAACTGCCAAAACACAGCACTAGTATATAATGAGAACAAAAAAATAGAAGGCTTGCCTCTTTGGTTGTCAATATGTTTGCACCCTTAATATCCCGATGGATAACACCCTGTTCGTGTAGATAAACCAAACCTTCCAACACCTATCTCATAATATAATACATTTAGTATAAAATCCAAAAAAAATCAAATCAAGTCCTGGAAAAACCTACATGAATAGTCTTACACCCACAAACCTGGGCAATATATACTGCAACCAATGATTCTGGAAAAGGTCCAAATTTATTTGGCTTGATAATATTTGCAAGTGAGCCATTCTCCACATACCTATGATATTGCAAAAAAACATGAAACCAAATCCATTAACTCCTCTAAATACCCTTCAAATGATCTATGATTAAATTTCCTTATGTTGTGAAAGGGTAGAGCCCACTTACTCAAGAACTATGTGCAGGTGACTTTTTGTCTTTGAAGATCCAAGATACTTTACTATGTTTTTGTGGTTCAAATTCTGTAAAATAATAATCATTTCAGAAACACATAGAATCCATCATTGATTTGAGATATTGATAAGGTGAATACTCATTTCTCGTCAATGCTAAAGAAGAATGAGAAGAAGCCCGAAAAAAAGTAAAAAGGATGGCATCATATAATACACTAAACCCATTCCAAATGTGCTCAGCAACCCAAGATTAAGCCAATAAATTATTCATTATTACAGCATCAGCAAACAGAGAAATTTAGCATAGTAGTCAATCATGCTGTACCACCTCCACTCCACCTGCACACTATAACCAGCACATAAGGTCATGTTGATGTCCTCTAAGCCATCATGGCCACTACAATCTATAAAGGTGCAAAAATCCAACTTTGCCACTGTTATCTATGGTTTCCCATTTTCCCACTCATTTTTTGGGAGAACATTGTGATTCCCCAAGCAAGATTTTGGCACAGTTTTTGCCTTTATTCATGTTCAAGAACATGCCTGGAGCATGAATAAGAGATGAAATCAAACATATTATCAATTAATAGCCAGTTTTTGCCTTTAATGCAACAGCTGTAGCATGTAGTTAATATCATTGCCTAAAGCTTACATGCACAATATATACTTGGAAGGAATGGAGAAGATAATACCATGACAGCTATTGATTTAAAAAAAAATCAATTGATAATGTAATACAAGATGCAAATCCAACATTGAGGAATAGAAGTACCTTCAACAAGTCAATCTCTTGCTGAAAACATTGAAGCATCCATCAAATGACAGTATAATAATCACAGGCAAAGAAGCACCCAAATTAGTAAATGGAGATAATGAAATATTAATAATTAAAGCAACAATATAAAGACATAAAGAGTTAGACAAAAAATGGCATTAACTTTGTAGTTATTTAATTAATTGCAAACATATGTTGGTAATTCAAGCGTGCTAGAAAAAGTTACACATAAAAAATGGTCTAAGAGTAAGAGAATGTCAGTCATATAAGTGGAATGACCCATGAACCCAATGATGAGTGTGCCAAATTTTTTTGTTGTCTAGCTTTAGTGATTTTGGCAGAATTAAAGAGGAACCTTTTTATAGCGACATACAATGAATGCTACTATCCAGTGTATCGGGTTAGAGCATAATATAAGTATGACTAAACATTTTATTAATATCTGCTGGTTTAGGTGGGCAGCTCAGATCATAGACGTCCAAGGTATAAGCTTATCTATGCAACGAACAGTATTACAGAAATTGATACTGAACATCCCTACCCTCCAAATTGTACAGGAATTTGTGATATGATTAGGCAAATGGCTTCTATTTTTAAAGCATTTCCTTAACAAAAATGCAGAGGGACTGGGCAGCTTTGCTCTATTGATGCTTTTTCTCTATAATTAAATATCTCATGTATTTGATAAGGAGAATCATTCCTAGTACTTTTTTTAGCTTAATGAATTTCTTCTTTTAACCAAGATATAATAACAATAAACAATAAGAATGTTAAAAATAAAGCTAATATGGAATTTATATTGACAATGGCCTAGAAACTGAAGAAAGAAAATGATACTACAGTCCATAAAAAGATCGACTAGCCAATATTCCTTGGAACTCTGCAATTATGACATAGGCAGAACTCCAAATACATCTCAATCAAAACACTAAAAGAATAGAGTACAAGAAAGACTATTTGCAGCCCCCATTGAGCAACCACTAAGCAATAAAATCCTTTCAAATGCTAAAGCTAAGCTTTTTTTTTTTTTATCAGCAAAAGTAATTATATATATATGAGAATAAAAGAGTACCAGTGGTACTGAAATATATACAACCTAAAGACAGCACAAACCTATGACAACCTAATACATGAGACCAACATACAAAAGTAATAGTCCCCAAAATCCCAAGTAAAACCTTACTCTTACTCAATAAAGTAACCCTAATTTCCATGGAAAATCCTAACTAAAAAAATTGAGTCCTTCAGTAACTCGCTTAGTCAGACAGTTAAAACACATTAATAAAATTCAACTCCAAGAACTAATAAGTTGAGCGTGAAACATCCTAGTAATCACATTTTAATTCCTACAGCCACATATTTTTCTTCAAAATAAGAGCAAGTTGAAGAGAAAGTAACACTGGAAACCCTGGATTATCACTCTCATTTTCAATTAGACCAAAATCAACTTCATCCTAAAGGGGCCATCAGGACATCAGCTTTGAATCATGGGTACTCCAAAAATGGAGGCATACTTGCATCAGGTAGAGGACCACACTGGGTATATGTCGGTACTGGATAAGTATCAAATTAATTAAAAAATTGGACTGCTCAAGTACAGCTAAGTGCAGCTTCGACTAAACATTATTTTGCAGCATCCTAGGGCTTCTTTTGCCTTGGGTCATCACCTGTCTCCTTCTTCGTACATCTCATTCTGTTATTCATCTGTGCCTTCTTCAGTTTACTTCCCTGTATCCTCTTTGAAAGGAAAACAATTATGGCTGCCAACGATGAGGTAGTGAAACTTGCATCTTCTCCTCTCCATCTGCAGCTGCAACAGCATTTGCATCAGGAACAGTGTCTCCTTGTCTACTCTAGTGGTCTGCTTCCGATCTGCATCTAGCCACTTGTGTTTGCTCCTCAGCATCTTTGTGTCACAGACTACCAGACCACCAACAGCCAGGTATTATCATCTTCCAGAGAAGACCAGCAATTTTTTTTTTTTTGATCGGCAAAAATATAATATTATATATATGAAAAAAGTACAAGAAGTACTAAGGAAAAACAGGAAATCAACAGTAAGCTAGCAAAGCTTTGGCAACCTAATACATGAAAGATCTGAATTAGGGTGCCAAAGAGCAAGCTAGAACCCCACTTGATGGCCAAAACCCTAGTTACATCCACCACTACAAACAAAACACTCTTTGATATGGCTAGACCATATATAGAAAGGAATATCAAAGCCTTTCTCTAAGTTTGCTAGCCATGACCAACAAAAAAATATAGCATCCTCCATCAACTTAGATCCATTAAAACTCTCATTATGGAATACTATCCTATTGCGGTGAAACCAGATGCTCCATGTGAGAGCAATCCACCAGGTATACCACCGCTGAACTTTTAGGCCCGGGAGCTTGCAGTAACTATGTTGGCGGAAGTGTTCACTGGGGTTAATCGGGGAGACAACCACACTAAGCCATCCAATAGATTCCCACCATAACGGCATAATCTTGTGACAGCTAACGAAGACATGTGATGCATCTTCAACAGAACTGCAGCAGAAAGGACATGTAAGATCACCCAAGGTGACATTTCTGAGGGCCAAATTCTTCTTAGTAGGCAGTCGATCTCTCAATAACCTCCAAGCGAAACAGTGGCTTTGCATGGGATACAAAGCTTCCAAAGATCAATGAATATCTCCTCCTGAACCTGAGGATTCATTACCCTATGTAGTGACTTGTATGCACTCCCCACCATATAATTACCACTCGGTGTTCCCTCCCATCTCCAGCTGTCTTGCTGCTGTGGAGAAATGACCGCCCCCTGAATATCCTCTAGGAACTGAATTGCTAGTGCTACTTCCCCTCCCTAAAACTGGATGCTATTAGGTTTGTAGATACACACATGCCTTTTTCTATTAGATTTGCCATTGCCCATTGCCAATGCTTAATGTGTAAAAATTTTACAGATACACACACACACACGCACACTCTGTGCCATATGTGTACTAAAAAAACTATGTGCCCCATTGCACAAAGGCTCCTCGCTATACGAAGGTAAGGGGGAGGGATATTGTACCCAACCTTACCTTGTATATGCAAAGAGACTGTTTTAGGATTCGAAGTCATGACCAATAAGTCACCAAGGCACAACTTTACCATTTAGCCAGGGCTCGCCCTCGCCATGTGTACTTAAAATTTGTTTTAAAATATCATATTCCACACCCATATCCAATCCAGTACCTAAGTCTCTAAGCTTTCCTATTTATAGAATAGCATAAAAGTTAAAACTGAAAAAAGAAAATGTTACACATTATATACCATGATAATGTTGAGATCCTCTTGAGCAATATTCTCCAAAGAAACTTGTTTAATGGCAACAAAATCTCCATTCTCCAGGTCCAAACCTTTGTAAACTCGACCATAAGCTCCTTTTCCAATCTCATCTCCCAGCATCTGCTCCAAATCTCAAATGCAAACAAAGCAATCAGTCATTCAAAAATCAAGCTATTTAGTGATCCAGTCCCATATACAATTTCAAGAATAGAAACAAGACAGAGATGCCAAATATTTGCATACACAATTCAACAATAAAAAAAAAATTAAAATCATTCAGTCCAATCTCTAGATGAAAAAACATTCAGCAACTAAAACCATTCAATTCAGCATCCCTACCTCTGGGTCATGTCAAAATTACCTTCAAAACCAACATACTAAGCATTCCTTTAACCTCATTTTCGCAACCCACCACTATTTTCATTTCAATGCATCACACACGATTCAACATTACCCCTGCACCCTAACACCCCTCTAGCCCAACCCAGTGCAACTACCCACTACCAAACCATCACCTTGCAAATTACTAATGTTACTAATATTCACACAGTAATCTCAATCTCAATCTCAGGTTTCAACAACTACAGTAGTAGCCTTCCCTACACTAAGGTCATTTCATAGTATCATTACTCATCTTATGACACTAATAAAGCAAAACAATCACCCAAGTTCCTTTAACTTCATTGATTCACAACAACAACAACACCACGAACCTAAAGCTAAAAAGCTTCCACTAATTAATCTTCAGTGCTCTATTCGAGAGTCTACAGAGCGATAACACGGAGTTGACAAAATATCGATAGCTACATTCACAGCATCATTACGAGAAAACATTGAGATCGAAGGGGGGAAATGGCTTACATATTTATTGTCGAGGGTCTTCGATTTAGTGAAAGCAGACGACGTCGTCTGGCGCGACATCTCTGCGGAGCGGCGATCGGAGAAAGCAAACCCTAGAAAGAGAACATGGAATCGCCGGAGAAGGGGACGCTCCGATTGGGCTAATTAATTAATTAGTTAATAATGAGAAAATATAAATTTACAAATAAATAAATAAATGTAAAAAGAAAAAGAAAAAATGTATGTACGTTAAGGAAAGAGAAAAAAAGAGGAAAAGAGTGGAGGTGACGGTGGATGCTTTGTTGTGAACAATGGTCAAAATGGAATGTCCAAATTCCTATCTCTCACTCATGCCTGCCTCGTTAGCTGGCAATGTGATGTCTCAGGGCCTCCTCCGTTTCTCAACTTTTCTTTCTTTTTCTTTGCTTTTCAAAAATAATACTACGCATTAAGAAAAATAAAGATTTCCTCTTTTTTATACAATTATATTTATTATATTATAAGTGACATTGTCCTTAAAAAAATAATATAACCAACGTTACATTAACTTGAGTAACACTGGACTTGGACTCATAATCTCATAAGATATCAAGTGTGTATTTATTTACACATTTATAATGTGTAGTAAAAACGTTGAAGCTAAATTTTCTTCAACCAAACACCAATCCAACTGGGCTACAAATTTTAACATTGTAGATGAAAAATCATAATTGAAAGCAAAGATTCTACGTGAAATTAAAAAAAATTCACAAAAATTAACTTTCAACAAAATTAATAGATAATTTACACTTATGACATAATAATAAAATAAAATATAATTTTAATAATTAAAATTAAGATTAATTGTATTTCTTGTTCCCCGATGATTGCCATTTCATGAATTTGGTTCCTGTATTTTTTTTTTTTTTGAATTTCTCCTTCGCTATTTTAATTGTACAATTTTTGTATGTTGATTAACTTTGACATTCAATCCTTAACAAAATGTTAATATGACACATTCATACTATCATGACACTCCATTACATTGTCACATCAACATCTTTGTTAGTATTAGTTGTCATGTTATTATTGGATAAAAATTACACAATTAAAATAATGAGATAAAAATTACAAAAATAAACTGAAGCAATATTAAGGAATAAAACTGTAATATGTGAGAAATAGAGAAAAACAAAGATTGTTCATTTGAAGAGAAATATAGTAAAAAAAAAAAAAAGAAGGAATACATTTTATGGCAACCTATCTTATGCCACATTCGAACCTACTTCCTCATCATTATACATCGCCTTCCAGCCTCTGCCCTCAACTTGCTTGAACTTTAGATAATGATAAACTTCACATTATATGTTTGGATTCTTGATCCCTCTCTTGTATTGTATAGAAAACTAAATGGTTTCTTTCTCATAAATTGACACCATTATTAGATGCCTCCAGCAGAAGTCAAATGTGGGGATTCAACAAAACCGGTTGGCGCTTTTGAGTCGATTCCCTTTGCCTTTTTGTCATTTCGTTGCTTTGACTTGTTTAAAACTTGGTCAGACTGGGATACAATTTTGGACACAGTAAACCCTGCAATTTCGAAAGTATGTGATCTATAGGGTATTAAAGCATTGCGAAGAACAACATCAACTCCTTCATAAGTCCAAACTCCTAACACCGCATCTCCTTTAAGTCCAATGGCAAACCAACCGAGGCCAGCAGCAACAATGTCTACTGAACTTGAGTCCCAACTGTTCCCACTGACATGGAATTCCCTTCTCACCCAATTCCCCAGTTTTTGTACTCGTTTTTCTCCAATTGGTGGCTACACAGAACAATTCAGACTGGTGTTATACAAGAAGAAACTTGTGTAATACTCAATTAATAATGCTTATGAATCAAAAGAGAAACTTGTGTCTTTTCCCTATAACATAGAGATCTAGATACATTTTGCATGGGTATAAAAACTTCACCTTAAGCATTTTACAGCAACTCCATACCAAAATCTTAAGTTTATAGGTAATACTCTGAAAATAATTCCACTAAATGTTTGACGATCACTGCCAAACCATGTAAAGGGTAAAAAACTAAAGAGAAAGACATGTTACTTAATCCTTTGACCGGATTAATTAAACATGATTAACATATTTCAAGGTCATTTTAACAGCTATTGGTACCCACTTTTTTTATAGTTTGGATAACACCTCTAGATCAAACTAAAAATATATATAATAATACAATTTTGTAACAATCAAAAGACAAATCTACTATTTGTAGGTCACTCACCCAAATAATACTTTTGAAAGACACTTCACAATTAGCTATAAGCTTTATGTACTAGCAGTTGCAGAATAAGTAGTTCATCATAATGAGCAAAGAGAATACCTGTAACTGGAGCCCAAAATGATCTTGGAACATTTTACATGCATTTTCTATTTTACCCATATGTAGTGGAAGATACGGAGATGCCCACACTGTGACATAAATAGAATCCAAGGATGTTTCTTCTATATCTAATCTCGTTAGACCAGCTATGTGAATCGAATGACCAGCCTACCACAAGTAATAGGCAAAAGAATGAAGTAAATCAGGTTTTAAAATAGACAAAAGATGAAAATGAACAATTACACTCCAGTGCAAATTAGCATACATATACTAACTAACAAAAACCTTAATCCAGTACCAGAAATTAATTTCAGAGTACTAACCTTAATTCTGTATGTCCTAGGTTTCAATTCCTTGCCCATATGAACAAGCTTTTGCTCTTCCCTCATCAACCTCGTTGTAATCTGGTAAGGATGAAGAAGGCCAGGTGTATCAAACAGTTTTGCTTGACTTGGAAGACCACCCTCCACTCTAACAATACCCAGTGTAGTCCCTGGCACAGGTGCTTCAGTCAGATGTGTAATCTTCCCTCCAGCATATTTCCCAATAGAGTTTATCAAAGTACTCTTTCCTGCATTCTGTGCTCCAACAGCCCACACATTCCCTCTTGGTCCAGCCAAATCAACTATATTATCCACAAGATTCTTCAGTCCCCAATCCCTCAATGCACTCACCATGTGCAAACTAGTAACCTTATTAATTCCACCCTCTCTTGCTCTCTGCCTAATCCAATGCTCCAATGTTGTTGGTGACAATGAGCTAGGCAACAAGTCAATCTTTGTCACCACAAGCACCACTCTAGGCACATTCCCTGACTTACCCTGCTTCCATACAGCAGAATGATCCTCAATTGTCTTAGAAACCAACTTTGCAACCTTCCTTGGAAAAGATCCATCAAAATCCACTACATCCACAACCATAAGCACAATGGACCGGGTCCCACTGGTTGATGCTAACTTCCTAGCCACTGTGTGATCAAAGTCAAAATCAGGTAGCAAGTTTTCCACAGTTGGATCCTTCACCTTCCCATAGTGCCTCAACGAATGACAGCGTGCACACACCACTGGCTTCTCTGGTTTCCTAATCAAGTTTTCATCATCATCATTAAGCTTTTCTGGTTCAATAACAATTCCCCTTTTAACAGTGTTAGAGAACTCAGGCTCTTGTGCAACGGGTTCAAGATTGTTATACAACCTATAATTCAAGTCCTTCTCAGAGGGTTTGATAAAATAACCAGGGTGCTTAGGGTTGGAATCTTGCATATAAACCCCACAGCCAGGGCAAACATGAAGAGACTGGGAAGTGATTTCATCGTAATTACCTTCACGAGAGAGGGGCAAATTCTGTTTCTTAGTTGAATCTGCAGGCTGTGAAGAGAAAAATCTAAACAAATTAATTGATGACTGGGGAGAAAAATTTGGGAAGTTTTGGAGATGAGGTTTTGAGTATGGTATTAAGGTTGAGTGGGAATGATTTTGGCATTCACAAAGGATCGATAGATAAAAAAGTGGTTTAAGTTTTGAAGGGGAGAGGCTTCGAGCCACAAGCATTTCTAAATATTGTTTACTCAGAATGATCTCGCGCGCGAGTTCAAATCCGCTCTTTATAATACTACAGTGTTCAGCTGCAACATTAGAACAAATTAAGCATGTTAGCTATGTAAATGTAATAACCACGGTAATGTTAATAAATTCGAAGTGCATGAAAATTAGAATTCCAAACCCTCTCTAGTGAGAGACAGTGTGGAAATGTAGAATGAGGATAAAAAATGTATTTAATTTAATCAAACAGTTGGTGTGCAAAACAACCACGCAACCTCAAGCTCGCACTTCAAATTCAACCGCAACCATTCCTCCCATTTTTCATACACAAACAATTTTCTAACGCTGTGGCGATTCCCAAATCATTTGAATATCCCAATTTTGTCAGAAAAAAACGCAATAGTGCACTTCCTTTTTGATTTTATTGTTCACAGAAGAGATGATAGAAAGTAGAAAGAAAGAAAGAGCAACATTGAATTGAACAGTAAAGGAGAGGGACAACACAAGGGAAGGGCATGCCTTAACAAGCCTCGGAGTGGAGTCGGAGGAAGACGTTCGCTGCAATGAACTTCAAGACAAGTAACAAACAAACAGGGATAAAAACGTAAATAATGAATGCAAAAATAAAATTATAAAAAATATATTTATTTCAAAAGATTTAAATTTTTAAATTAATAATAGAAGTTAAAAATGATGTTGAGAAACGATATATTAAAATAGTAAGTTCCTTTCAATAAAATATATATTTTTAATTTAATATATACATCAGTTAAAAAACCCTAAAGTAGACAAGAGAGAGGGAAAAATTTAGAAAGAAATAATATGAAAACAGATTGTTGACATTTAACAGAAAAATAAGTTTTAATTTAGGGTGTTTGAAATAATGTTGTTTGAACGTAATCCAACACTTATTTATCCATTTGAAGCTTTGAAAAATGTGAACGGACGTAGGCAAGATTGGAAACAATAAATCAAACATACACTTAAAGTAAGTAAATAAAAATTAATTACTTTTGTTTAACTAATATTATATTTAAAAGTAATATGTTTAGTTACTTTATGGCTCAATTATGAATAAACATTATGTTTAAAATTAATGGTGGTTTAATTTGATTTTGGTTTGGTCATTAATTGGGTTATGATTGAAGTTAAAGATATTGGATTAAGCATTGTCTGTTTTATTTTTTCGAAAACTAATTTTTAAAATGCATTTTTAAATATTTCAAAATTTAATTTCCGAGATTTATTTTTAACACATCCAGAATTTTAACACTTTTATAAACTATAAATAAACTAATTTCGGAATGAAAAAAATTTCAACATGTTATCAGTGCACACCTCCGACACAGAAGCTTATTTCCAATTTTCCATCCGTTGCGTCCAGAAAATAACGATAAAACATATACAAAAAATATTTTTCATCTCTCTAAGGTAAATTCTAGACTACGCTCATTTCCACTAGGCTTTTAAGACAGCTTGATAGCTTTGAGCATGCAACTATGTACACCGACCTCTTCTCTGGCTTTGTTGGGATACTTGCATTGCATCCTCAGTGTTTATTTTTATTTAGTCAAGAACACTTCTCCATTTTCACTCCAAAGACCATGTTGGACTTGAGGGGGTTAAGTTGTCCAAAAAGATTGTCATTTCCATATATCCCACCTAGTTTTTATGCCAGAAACCAGACAAATTGTGTACAATTCGTTGTTTCCAAATAAAGATTCATGTAATAAACAATTGAGTCCTGCATAATATAAAGACTTGAAGAACGATACAATTTCTTTTTTCTATTAAGATAATAAATACATTAATCAAATGAAGTTTGAGATTCTCACTCAGTCTCTTCCAGAGATGCTTCAATTCAAAGAACAAAATCCTATGGCAATCTCAACAAGAATAATCCCATTCATGATGGATGCAATCTGGAAAATCTCACATGTTGTTGCCATTATTTTGTAAAACAAGGAATTATACACGTAACAATTTTGATAAGCAGGTTCTGCCTCAAGCGGGAATAGCAGCAGTATCCCTGTCAATGGGAATAGTACCATTTTCCGCTATTTCTTCCACTCTATACGGAACAACTTCTTTCCTAATACTGCATCTGCATGAGCTGTGGCCGTAACACAACCATTCTTAATCTCACACCAGCCGTATGTGTCTCTCACTCAGGGTTATGTATATGTATATCAACAAACGGAGAATTTCCAATTGTAAAGCTTGACCTTCCAACCATGACACAAGAGTTTACCCTCAAAATCACAAGCAAAGCAACCCCAACTGTGATTGATTTTCAATGAAATTTTGTTTATATGGGTTTCTTCTATTAAAAGAATGGAGTAACTTTGATCTATGAAAAATCAATGATGGAAAATGGCAAAGCATATGTTATAGCATGAACACTAAACATTAAGCAGAAAGAAATTCCATAACAATGATATACTTTCTCCAGAAGGAGGTCCTTTTTTATTTCTAGAACACTACATACAAAGAAAGCTATAAATGGTCACTGCAATGTGCAACGTGCAATGCGAATGAAATCAAAATAAAATGATTTTGCACGAATGACAGTCTCTTCTTTTAATTTGCTACTTGTTACGAACAACTGGCATACACTTCACCAGCAGACCAATTGGCCAAGACAAAGATCCAATGGCAACACAAACACCCCATTGCTCCCAAGTCAATCTCTCAGTATTGGCAAACTTCTTGAGAAACTCAACCATCACTAGCTGAAGAACTAGAGTTAGGCCCACAATTACCATGAACAACTTATTTTTACCAAGCCCCTCAAAGATGTTCTTCTTCTCCAGCTTCCTTGCGTTGAACTCATTGAAGACTTGGCAGAGGACAAAAGCATTGAAAATCATAGTGTTCTTCACCTTCTCGTTGACACCAAAGATTGATCTTCCCTTGAATTGTAAAACCAGCAAGACAAACACTTGATACACTGCCTGTGAAGTGAGGTTCCTCCACATAACTCTAGTTATAAGTGGTTCAACTCTTCCCACAGGTGGCATTTTCATGAGATCACTAGTGGGTTGCTCAGTGGCCAAGGCCAAAGCTCCAAGAGTATCCATTATCAGGTTTACCCACAGAAGCTGAACAGCTGAAAGAGGCACTTTACCAGAAGAAACTGCAGCTACAAAGTTGATGGCAAGTGCAGCAACATTAACTGTGAGCTGAAACTGAATGAACTTCTGAATGTTTGTGTACACACATCTCCCCCACCTTAGTACAGTGACCACAGAAGAGAAATTGTCGTCAAGGATAACAATGTCTGAGCTCTCCTTTGCCACTTCGGTGCCTTGTATTCCCATGGAAAGTCCAATGTCAGCTTCCTTCAGAGCAGGTGCATCATTTGTGCCATCACCTGTGACTGCCACCACATGACCCTTCTGCTTCAAACATTGAACCATCAGAAGCTTGTCAAATGGAGATGATCTAGCCATGACTCTGATTCTGTCAATCTTTTCCATTCTTTCCTCGTGTGAGAAATTTCTGAATTGAAAACCTTCAACCACTGCTGCATCATCATAATCCAATTCATCATCAAGAATGCCACATTCAAAGGCTATGGCCCTTGCTGCGTGCACATTATCTCCTGTGATCATCTTGATCTTCACTCCAGCATTCTTGCATGATTCAACTGCTGCTCCAACTCCTGGCCTACAAGGGTCTTTCAACCCAAGTATCCCCAACAATGTGAGTTCTATCTCTTCAAGCTTTTCGCATAATAAGCTCTTTTGGGCAAAGGCAATGCATCTCAAACTTTTGGTTGCCATGCCCTCGACAATTTTCTCAATTTGAGCCCTCTCTTCATCATCGATGATTATGATTTTCCCTGTATGGTCATAGTAAGTTGAGCACATGCGCAATATCATCTCAGCAGCACCCTTCCAGTGGACGCTGTTGTTGCTGCTTCCTCCTCTCTTCTCCCTCTTCAGAATCCCACTTCTCTTTTTCTCAGAGTTGAATGTCTCCACATGAATTATCTCACAATGCTGCTTCACTTCATCGATGTCGTCCATGCCCAACTCCACCACAGCCCATGAAAGCAACGCTTTCTCAGTAGGACTACCTGAAATTTCAGGCAGTGATGATGAGGAAGCTTGTTGTGTCTGAAAATAAACGCTTCCAGTGGTATTCAATCCAATTCCTTCTTTCAGCAATTGGACTAAACTCGGTGCCAAATCTTCTTCCTCCGCTACTATTTTCCTTTTCCCCACCCACGCCTCTGTCACCTTCATCTCATTCAACGTAAGTGTACCTGTTTTATGGAAATATAAGGTGGGTTGGATTGTTAAGAGAAAAGGAAAGAGGAGAAAAGGAAAGAGAAGAAAGGTCAAGAGTTCGATCCCCTCTGCTATCAAAAACTAAACATTCGCAAGTGTACCTGTTTTATCAGTGCAGATTGTTGTTGCCGATCCCATTGCCTCACAAGCAGAGATTCTCCTAACCATGGCATTGTCCCTCATCATCTTCTTCATGGAAAAAGCCAGAGTCAGAGTAACAGCAAGCGGCAGCCCTTCAGGGATCGCCACCACCACAATCGTCACCGCGGCCGCAACAATCCTGACAACTGCATTCACAACATCATCAGACTCAGTCCTTCTCCGAACGAATTCCCGGTTTCCAAACTCATCCCTCGTGCAACCAGCGAAGTAACGTGCCATAGACGCCCCCAAGACAAGTGCAGCCACCGACAACCCAACCTTGCCAATAGCAGAAGTCAACTTATTGAGACGCACTTGCAAAGGTGTCTCCTCATTAATCTCTTTGGTTATGGAACCCATCATTGCACCCCATGCAGTGTTCATTCCCACAGAAGTAACAAGCATGCGTGCAAAACCATCGGTGACCTTTGTGCCAGATAATAAAAAAGGGTTCTTTTCACCATTCACATGCACGTGCTCACTCTCCCCCGTCATGCTAGATTCATCCACCTTCAACGAATGTCCTTCCAAAAAAACCCCATCTGCTGGAACCTGATCACCGATTTTCAAGCACACGATGTCTCCCACGACCACGTCAAAGGTTGACATACTTTGGCGTCGACCACCTCGTACTACTTCCACTCCTATGTTGTTACTTTTGGCAGAAAGCTTCCGGAACTGTTTAGATTGGTTAAAGTTGCTGACGGAAGAGACAACAATGACAAGAATAACCGCAAGTACGATGCTGCCTCCATCGTACCATCCCTCCTTCCAACCGTGTTGCTTGATCCCAAAGAAAAGAGAAAGCAAAGCACAAACCAAGAGAATGATGATAGTGGTGTCGTTAAAAGATTCAAGGACAAAAGAAAGAAAACGTTTGGAAGGAGGCTTCGTGAACATGTTGACACCAAAGACACGTTTTCGATGATCAATGTTATCCTTGTTGTCGCTGATTCCAAGCTTCAAATCGGTTTCGAGAAGTTGGGCGAGTTCTTTGACGCCTCCAACTTGGGTGAGAGACTCGGTGGTGCTCTTGTCCCTCAACATCATGTCGCTGAGAACGTACCAACGTTGAAGAGTGCTAATTGGGGTGTTTATAGTGTGAAGGGGTTTCTGAAGACCCTTCACGAAGGATGTTGTCAAAGCCATTCGCCACCTTTTCTTGCATGTCATGGGGTTCGTATTGTATGGTCTCGCTATGATTAGATACGGTCAAGAAGACTAATAAAGTAAACAAATGTTAAAAGAATTTTAGGAATTGAGAAACTACTTGGAGAGAATAATATAGAAAAAACGGTGGTGATGTGACAGAAAAGAATAAAAGAGGGAATATAAAAAGTACTATGAAAAGAACGTGTGAATTGAAATGAGGGAGAAATTTCACTCTTGCTTCTTGGAGGTTTCTCTTAATTACCTTGTCCCCTGGAATAAACTTTTATGGTAGTTTATTACTTATGCTAGCTATTTATTGTTTTTGCTTTTCAAGATAATGTGATACCTCTGGTTTTTCCTCATCCATTCTACGAAGTTAATGTCGGGAAAGGATTCATGCAAGGTAGAGCAAATTAGAGATAATTTGGTATAAACACCAAATCAAATTAATGTTTTTTTTTTTTAATTTGTAAAGTCTATCTTTTACTATAGAAGGAATCAAAGCAAAAAATAAAATAAAAGAAGGAATCAAATTAAAGAGCCCACGAAAACTTGGCTATTCACATTACTTATCGGTGAGAATGAGTTTATTTACAGTAGTTTATGAGTTTGACAGATTTTATGTAAAATAACTTATAATATGTTTATAAGTTGATTTATTTCAATAAGCTTTTATGATAATTTATGAAAATAATTTCACTTTATTTTCTTTTTATTGAAAATATTTAATTTTGTCAAAACAAATAATTTTTAGAAAAAGGAAAAATGAAAGAATAAAGAAAGATGAAAATACATAAATATGACCGTTTCTTCACAACACTCAATTCACGCTATGTGCCCATAAGTCACTTTTATAACATAGGGTACGTCATTCTAAATACTATACGATACAGTATATGATATGAAAGGAACAAATGAAAGAGGGTTGCTTTTTACCAATGTTGCGAGTGGAAAAACATGTTCTGTATAAACACAATATAGACAGCTTACCCAAGCTAGTCTGACTCATGTTTGACGCCCAAGAGACATCTCAATATATACAGAAAGCAAAATTTCATGAAAAAATAAAATAAAATAAATAAGCACTGCAGTATGTCTTTAAATCACTATTGCTCGGTATTTGTAGTAACTTAATAAATGAATAACATTATCATATATGAAAACCTAATGAATTATATTGCAATGCAAATGTTTCTAAAATTCTGTACATAATAAGGTACATGTAAACTCACAAGGTACAATGATCTTTTAGAACTTGCCTAGCAAGATCAAGAGCACCACTTTTTTTGTAGATTAAATGCAAATTGTAAGCTGCCTCCCTGCGAAGGTCACAGTAACCAGGTTTATGAGTTTCGATGATATCTGGATTTTCATTGGGAAGTTTTGGAATTGGATAGTCTTTCTCACAAATAGCAATAACTTTCTCATAATAAAAAGCCGCCAGAGTTACAAGTCCAACATGATGGAATGCCCGAGCTATGTTGTACAAGGATTCCTGCAAAAACATTTTTCAGTCTCACCGTATGAAAAAGTAAGAAATAATCAACCTACTTGTGTTCAATATCTGACAACCCACACCAGTTACTTCAATTCATTTAAAGTGGCTCAATGATTTTTCAAAGAATCCATAATTGGACATTCTAAGCAAATCAGAGTCGAGATGAGATACTGATGACAGATGATTGGTCGAATTATAAAAACCACTCCTTTATAGTACTAACTACACTATCCTTTAAAAATTTTGGAATTTTTATCCTAAAAATTCCTTTATTATGTAGAACAAAATGTTTAAATCTCCAAAACAAATGTTAAACAGCTTTTCGGAATTGAAGTCCTGGAAGTGATTAACAAAACATTCTAGAATTAAATTTCCACAAAACATTCAGAAACACTTCCAGAAATTTAATTCTACAATGTTTTGTAGATTATTTCCAGAATTTTAATTCTAGAAAGAAATCAACTCACCCATGTTATTTACAAGGGGGATAACATTGGAATAAAAAATTTAAGAAATAAAAGGTGGTGTCATTATTGCAAAAAGCAATCACCAAGATGGAGTGATCTCGTAAATCAACATATTGCGACCCATATTTAACTGGGCTCGCCCGTGGCTTAATTAAGCTAAATCACACAGATTGGTCGTATATTCTGCTTAAATCCACCATATATGTAAGCGACACTTTCAGATTTCTTTTGTCTTAGAAAAATAAACACAAGAAAATTAAGGATTAACTAGTATTTTTGCATGTTCATTGCATAGGATAAAAGTTTATTTTATATACTTAAAGTTCATAATAAATAAGTATTTTTGGTGTATAAACTATATTATAGTTAAGATTCATAGTAAATAAATATTTTTTAATATATAAATTAAATTTGGATTGACAATGAACAATTCAAATTGTGATAAAGTAATTTTCAACTATTGACAATTTTCTTTTAAAAAACTACTGAAATTCAATTTAAAGATAGAGATAAAAGAGAACAGTAGATTGAAAGAGATAGGTTGTAAAGAAAATCAAGTATAAAGATATAGATAAAAGAAAAATAATTAAGATGGTTGATAGTTTTTTTTTTCCTAGTTAGAGAGATTGTGTGTGAAATCCAGAGGAGAAAAAAGAAAGCATATTGAGAATGTCTAATTGAGAGAATAAGTGTTTCACTCTCCAAATTGTGCATTTTAATGTATAATTTAGGAGTAGACAGGCCCATGCTGATCCAAGGGATAGACACTAGATAGACACTAGACCACCGGTGTCCAGGCTGAGGTAGGGGCCGCATTTTTTTAATGTCAGATTCAGTGATAATTTGTTCAAGGCAAAGTGATAATTGACTAAGTAGAGTAAGTTTGCTTTGTAATTTGTAGTTGTACAAGGCAAAAAAATAATGATTCAATGGTGTAAGTTTGCTTTGTAATTTGTACACAGCAGTGATAATTACCTGAGCATAATTTTCCGTCGGATAAGAATTTGTACATTATGTACACGAACTTAGCCAGTCCAATGTATAAAACAAGGTGATATCTTTTTCTTATTATCATCTTTATTGTTAATATTAGATTTTCTTCTTAAATGGGCACAAAAATATTCATGAAATGCTGAGCAGACAAACCTGGCTGTTCTCGCAGATTCTCATATTATTGTAGAGGAATGCTAAACCTTGTACAACACATTGATGCTTATTTTGAAGTCTGAAACCCAATGCTAAGTTGATCAAGGCTGTTCCTGAGAAACATTGATAAAATAACAAATCAATCACTGCTTGTTCTTGGCTAGGAAAAACACAAATAAAGCATGAAATGAAAAACATACCAACACAAAGATTAACCAAAGGATTCTCTGGCAATAGTTTATAAGCTTCAAGGTATTTCCTAGCTGCGTCTTGATGATGGCTACATATGGTAAACTGATGCCCAGAAATGAGGATAGGAGGCACACAATCCACAAACTTTCCTTGCATACCACGTACAAATTTGTAATGTCTTGTATCTCGGTTTTCCAATCTATTAACCAGGATAAAACAAGTAAATGAAATTTACAAAGCCAGGTCCTTTTTTCTTTTTAGGTCATAAATCTATGTCCAATTCCAACTATTACAGCAAATTAGATAGCCTAACCTATGTTTTGCCAAGAACCCATGGTTCCTTGCATCCAAAAATTGGCTGATTTTGGAAAATAATATAATTAAATTAAAAAATTGGAAAAAGGGGGCAATTTTAGGAAATATTGGAAAAATGGGGCAATGGGACACGCCCAATTGGGGCGTGTTTA
>PYAF01000648.1:1471509-1500634 GCA_007407185.1 Glycine tomentella | reverse complement strand
CGTAACTTACGAAAAAATCGCGAAAACCCTGCACCCCCTGCCTATGCTGCCACGTGTCACCACTGGGCTAAACACGCCCCAATTGGGCGTGTTTAAACACGCCCCAATTGGGCGTGTCCCATTGCCCCATTTTGCCAATATTTCCTAAAATTGCCCCCTTTTTCCAATTTTTTAATTTAATTATATTATTTTCAAAAATTAGCCTCCAAAAATTACCTTGAGATAACCTTGTAGTAGCAATTCCAAGCTGCAACACTGTGTGGATGTTGCTGAACAATGTATTTTACACAATCAAACCCATGTTTAGGATCCGTGGTGTTGTATGCCATTTCTGTGGAGAACATATAGTTGTTTTATCAGCAAGATATACATTTTCCCTCCCTAAAACAAATTAATTTTCTTTCTCTTTAAAAAGAACATTCATGTTATGAGTTGTATAAACCTAAAGAAGGGAAAGAAACAAACAAATAAACAGTAAACAAGCAGTAAAATTCTTTAATTTTTATTTTGATTTCTTGGAATGAGAAAAGTTGGAACCAAAGAATCAATCTAGAAGTACAAGCCTGTCAGGGTTCAGGACTTACGAGCTCCAAGAGATCGAAGCTCCTCTTTCTTTTCAGTAGACAGAGAAGTATGGGCCAATCTTAGAGAGAGATTAATAATCTCCAGTGCTTCCCAATACCTTTGCAAGGATGCTAATGCCTTGCACAACTGTACAATAATATTAAGGGGTCAGACATTACAGAGGAAAAGGGATGCAGCAAAAAAAAATAAAAAATTGAAGCACTAACATCAATTATTAGCTGGTGATGTTCTTCATCTTTGAGAAGATTACAGAAGGGAGGTTCTCTGTTTTCTTTCTAAACATATTACATCCAATAAACACAAGGGAGTTAGCACATTATCATCAAGACATCTGTTCTAGAAGTGAGTACAGTACACAACACCAAACCGATTACCTGAAGCTCATCATCTGAATCATCACTTAGCCAGTCAATTCCAGAGGCCAGTGCCTCAGCTTTTCTTTTCTCCTTTTCAATTGCCTTCTTCTGGAGCAACTTTTTTGCCCTGGAAGCTTTCAACCTAATTTCAGAAAACAACAAGAGAAATTCTTTTCACTTTGCATCCAAATGTAGCAAGGGCCAACAACATGCAAAAATATAAACAATAAGAGAAATTATTCTCCCAAAAATTTTGGTTTGTAATATCTGCAAAGTATTTGAAGAGAATAATGACTGTATATCTATGATTTAGAGATAACACGTATGATATGTGTACCATGCAGATATTAGAAAGGTGGATGCTATGGTTTTGGGCATATATAGCCTAACTCAACTCACAAAACTGACTTGTAAGGTGAGAATTGTCCAAGCTTTTATAAGGATTAAATCGGATATATCTCTAATCAATGCCAGACTAAACATGCCCTCTCAAACTCAGCACAATGAAGGTGTTCCAAAGAGGCCGCAATTAAAGAGAGGAAATTAGGGGGAAGGGAGTATACAGATGATTGCTTATCTATCAATCAACCCTCAAATATAATCCTAATCAACATCAATCTATCAACTATTAAAGTGGGACGGGGTCACCCCAACTAAGGCAGCTTTCCAACACTACTTAGCATCAAACTCTTTGAAAATAAAGATATTTTGTACCAAAGAGATAACATTAACTAGAGCATTTGATGAAAAATTAGAGAAAAGTGGGGGAAGGGAGTATACATATGAATGGTTATCTATCAATCAACCCTCAATTAGAATCCAAATCCACAACAATCTATTAACTAGAATCAATGCCTCAGTCACCTTTAACAGTCAACACTAACTCACAATGGTCTCTACAATTTTCCCTACTCAACAGAATGCACCTGATTGTACATGTCATGGTAGAGTTAGAAATATGATTACAATAATGTTAGAAACAACACTCACAGGTCAGATGGTGCAGCTACTGGTCTAAATCCTCGAAATACATTATCCTTTTCCGGACCATCCAGGACCCTAACCCTTTCAACCAGATCCCTTTTGGAGAGTCGCTTTTTTGATTTACCCTACAGCAAGAACCAATCATGACGTGTATTGACTTTCTTTTATGGCAAAACAATAAATAATTATAAAAGCAGGAAAAAAAAAAACACTTGGCAGAGGACAATAAATCCCATGGTATTTACAAACAAATTGAAAAAACAAGTTAAAAGAGCTCAAAAATGAAAATTTTCACATATTTTTAGAGACAAACCATTTTAGAGCTTGCAGCCAAAAGCTTAAGGTCTCAGAATGAGTCTATCCATAATATGCATTCGAACCTCTATGTTACACTCATTCTTCTAATGATATTTAGAGGCCCAGAACAAGGTTTAAAGAAGCCCGTGTTTTTTTACCATGTTTATAACTTAAATCTTCCATATGAAAGGATTGGTCCTCAAACATATCAACAGAAATTCTGTTGAATAAACCTCAAGCAAAGCTCGAAGACTGAGCATCAGCACTATGCTATCACAAGAAATGTAAGGAGAAAATGATGACCTTGACAATATGGTCATCAGTGGTGGATCCAGAAAATTTCTTTTGTGGGGACAAGAAATCTGTTTTTTTTATCTGTAGGAAGTGAAGACAGGTACCAGGAGATTTACAGCAACTCACGCATCCTGCTCAACCAACTGAGCTAGACCCCTTTGGTGGGGGCAAGAAATCTTTTATAAGTCTCTTAATCTTTTTTCTATGTTAGGGACGATGTTTCTTTTTGGAAATATGATGTTTAGTATTAGGGAAACGATAAAAGATAGAAAGGAAAGTGATAAAATTATTACCAATTTATTCTCTCTTTTATCTCTTATAACTTTCTCATTGGTTTAAAAAAAATTGTCTTATAGGGACAACATCAAATAAAATTATTAAATATATTTAAACAAAAAATATTTATCTTGTGGGGGCAATTGCCCACATACTTAAGTGTGTGCATCCACCCTTGATGGTCATTCTTATCCCACCAAACACACTGTAAAACAGAATAAACCACACACTACTTGAATGTGTTAAAATTATGGGGTTTAGATATAGATAGATGGAGGAAAAGGAGAGAAATACTGTAAGATTGATATGGATCATGGATGTGATTTACGTGTTGTCTTACAATGTGGATGGCATGATCATAAAACCTATAATACTTACACTTACTCTAATCATAATCCTAAACTAAATAAGGAAAGAAATCATGAGGTAAGGAAATATGGTAATCAATCATAATAAAGACAACAAAGAAATAAGGAAACTAATCCTAAAGGATAATCTCAGATATGATTAAGATAATATTGAAATTTTCATATATTTTAACAGAATGCAATCAAAGCATAGCCTCCTTATCTCCTTATACCTTCCCAAAGGAAATAAGGCACCAGATATCCAAAATGGAAACAACTTTAACTCCAACCCACTTCCTAATCCTATAGCAAGTGTTAACCAGATGTTGATTCCCTATGAAGCATGGGCACATCCCCTGTGTGTGTGTGTGTGTAATGACCCAGTGTCCTGTATTTTAAACATCAACTGTAGCTGTATCCGTGTCATGTCCATTGTCCAGTGTTTGTGTCCAAGTCCATGGTTCACAGTTGATTCTTCCACCTAAATACAAACTCCTTCCTTTGTATGACCTTAACTACAAAATGCCAACTAACCCACTATAACATCCTTGAGAAAAAAAAAATAAAAAAAAAGCCCTAAATGCAAGATTAAACATACTTTTTGCAGGTTTGGGTTGGGAGGTTGCCAGACTGACATAAAAAATGTTATGAAGTCCCCAATTACACCTTTCGAACAGACAAATCAATTTTGAAGATCTAATTGGAATAATGTAGTTTATCTTTATCAACATGTTAACATTTTAAAAGCAGGCAGCATGCATGGTGTCCATGAGCATCTACCTATCTGTATTTGACTGTGTGAGAGAGCTAAATTTTAGCTTCTCAAATATTACCTTCTGTCGAAGAGTTGCAACATACAAAGATTCACGAACCAAAGGGAAAATTGTATCCACAAAATCATCAAGCGTCCCTCTATTCCAATAAATGTTGCAGAGCTTCAGTTTTATTCTTATATCAACCCACCATCTATTTGACTTTTCAGAAGGTGCTTCACCAATATCTGCATGAATTTCACATTAAAATCTCCATTGAAGTATTTCAATCACAAAGAAGGAAAGTACCAGAATCCTTTGGAGGAGACAGCAAGGAAATGGCTTCATCTTCTTTTCCCTCTTCAAGCAGAAGCGAAGCTAGAGTTATGCGTGCATCAACATCATCTTGTAGTGTTTCAAGAGCTGAAACAAAATCTTGTTTAGTAACGAAGGAATATTAATATTAAAAATGCAAGTAGTAAACAAAGCAACAACCTATCACAGCAGAACAATCATCAGAAAGCAACGACAAGGAGTATTGCTTCACTGTCACTGGATCTACAAGCACTAGTGTAAACATACAAGCCAAAGATATGCTCGTATAACTGAAATCAATTCCGAAGTCCCAACTAAGTCAGAACAGGATTTCATATATATGTACTAGCATTTTGAATTTTGACACAATTCCTTTTTTTCTCCCCTAAGCAAAAGAATATAAAATCGAAAGAGGGGTTTTGAAACTTGAAGTAAAAATTGCTTCACTGTCACTGGATCTATAAGCACTAATGTAAAAATACATGGCTAACATATGCTTGTATAACTGAAATCAATTCTGAAGTCCCAACTCTAAGTCAGAACAAGATTTGATACATATGTACTAGCATTTGGAATTTTGACACAATTCCTATTTTTCTCCCCTAAGCAAAAGAATATAAATTCGAAAGAGGGGTTTTGAAACTTCAAGTGATAATTCATGAATCATAAATTCAAATTTTTAAATAGAAAAGGGGGAAAAGCAAAAGTAGAATAAAGGAAGGAGATAAGATATCCTCAATGCAAAAAAAAAAAAAAAAGGAAGAAGAAGAGAGACACTGAAAATGAAAAAAATCAAGAATGAAGCATACTCAATTTCTTTGCAAACCTGAAACAGAAACTCATTGTAACATCAATGCGCAAATCAGTAGAGAGAAGCCACAACAAAATTCTATTCCAAAGCAAATCTAGGGTGAGAGATACCCTTAAAGATGCAATCATCATTTCTATTGGGAAACACTCAAGTCCCACATCGGCCAGAGATAAGGCCAATATAGAGCATATAAGTGAGTGAGAGACAATCCTCACCCTAGAGCTAACTTTTGGGGTTGAGTTAGGTCCAAACCCACATTATAAGAATGTACAACCAATGCACCAATCTCACCAGATAATTACATAAATTAATGCCACAAAATTTTAGTCACTTATTTCTTCCTAAACCATTAGAAGTTTAAAACCAACAATTAAATACTGCTCCATGGTAAAGAAGCACACCCAACAATCAAATCAAAAACTACAAAAAAGTTTATTCCAAAGAAATGTAGCTGCCTTTCAATAAAGAAGCTAATCGGCAAGTTTCCATATTAGATTATCATAAAAAAAATTAAATCTATCTATTGATCTATACGTAAAAAATGCATACCACAAGATCTTCTGATACCTTATGATGGACAAAAAGTTTACAAACTTATATAAGCAAGATATCATTCAAGACAGGTGTATCACTCAAGAGTCGAGCAAAGCAAACCAAACTTGGAGCTTTTGACAAAAACATTCATTTCAGAAGCTTCAGCACCAGAAGGAATGATGGATAAAATATTTCACGTATTGAAAAATAAGGAGGGGCTGGGGAAGTGGTTTTCACAAAGTATCATTTACCCAAATACCATTCTTATTAAAAATAAAACCTTGCCTTTGGAATAAAAGAGAATTGCTTGTGACCTTTCTTTCAGGGACATATAACACCTAGCAATTTTCAGATATAGAAGACCCTGCAAGAAAGAAGTTCAATATCAGATTATCCAGATAACATAGTGAAGATAATGAAAGGCATACACTGAAAATATATTTCTAAACTGGATAAATAGTATCGCACAACAAAAAAGAGCCAAAGTAAAATAAAATAACATTGCAAACAGTAAACAATTACATTTGATAATTGATTCAGATAAGCAATACATTTCCTTCAAGCCTTCAGACAGAAAATGACAGACAGCAAAAGCATGATATTCATGAATTCCAAAGAAGAAATTAATGAGAAGCAAAACATATTTATTAAAATAGATCTCAATAGTGGTGTAACATAACATTGACCATCAACTCTTTTTATGTGAGGAGTGAGGACTATGATGACTAAATGACCCTTGTACATTTCCCTAAAAAAAGCCTATAAAACATTAGTGGTTGTGTCGTGTTGTATTTGTGTCAGATACATATCCATGTTGGATACTGCATGTTTAAATACTTTTAATTGCAATTTATAATTTTTAAACTTTTATTTTTAAGACTCTTATAACAATAGTTTTTTTTATCGGCAAAAATATAATATATATATATATATATAAAGCAGAGTACAAGTAGTACTGATATATAAATAACCTAGCAACAAAAGTTACAGACCTATGGCAACCTAATACATGAATACATACATGAATTAGGTTGCCAAAGATCTGCCTGAAGTCTAGGCTCACACCCAAAAAGAAAGGAAAAAAGAAACTATATGCTAAGCCCTCCCCTGATTACAAAAGCCTCCCCAATATTACTAGACCAATAATGGAAAGGAATGTCAAATCCTTTCTCCAAATTTTTTAGCCAAGTCCAGCAAAGAAATAGCTCATCGTCCATCAGTTTATGGCCATTGAAATTTGAAACTCTCATTATGGAAGACGATCTTGTTTCTATGGTGCCAAATACACCAAGTTAAAGCTATCCACCAAATCTGTCATCTTTGAGATCTTATACCAATAGTGATTAGACAGCACAATAATCAGATAATTTTTTGTATTTTTTTGTGTTTATAAGAACTTGTGTTCAATTTTAAAACATGAATTCCCTTTTGTGGTTAAATTTTTTTGTTTTAAGTTAACTTTAGATTCTTAGAATGTGGGTTTGGACTTAACTCAACCCTAAAAGCTAGCTCATCGGGTGAGGGCCCACTTATATACTCTATCTTGACACTATCTCTAGCCAATGTGAGACATGGGTTTTCCCCAATATAGATTAAGTTTATATTACAGCTGTGTTGTCGAATATTTTTAAAATTTGTTGTATTCCATGTCCATGTTGTATCATACGATTCATACCCATATCTTGTATCTGTGCCTACTAGATGGGGGCAATAATGATACAGCTCATCAGATTATAAGAAAAAAAAAATGTCAACTACTCTTGCAAATTATTGGTATAAAATTAAACAGATAATTGCTATAAATGGGAAGGAGTTACCATACATTTTCTTTTTCAATATTTGCTTCCAACATCAAATAATAATTCAATGCAGGATTATAATGTTCAAGACCCATTAATGAGTCTGCAACCTTAGTAACCAAGTCAATATGCTTGCTTGCATTCTCTGGTTTCAAATCATTAAAGAGAACCTGGTAATCAAATGAAAACATTAGGTAATACATACAAATGAACGTAAAGTCAAAAGAAAGATTCATACACTGCCATTGGAGGTCTTAGACACATCTGCTTGCACTTCAACATTGTATTAAATTAAGATAATAAGAAACACAAAAAATAATGATATACCATGCTTCAGAAAAGAGGTGGGGGAAGAGAGTTGTAAAGGTGTACAAAGACAAAGAGCCTGAACTTTTTTTTAAAGAAAAGAAGGTATTTTATAAGAAAGGAAAAAAAGATATAAAAGAGGACCACAAGTCTAAGTTTTTTTATTAAGAAGAAAAAAAAGAGAGACAAACAAAAATCTCCTTAAAATTGGAAATCAGCAAAAAGTTACTTAAAAATCTCATTCAAAACCCAAACTTCAAAAGGGATATATTACATGGATGGAGATATTACAATGGATAGGTAACTATGTTTGTTACCCATAAATTGATTAGGACACAAGAAAGAATATACAAAATCAAAGATAACTAAGAAAGTCACAAGTCAATACTCATTCATAGATATCATTGAATATTAATAATCATATCTGAGGTTCAAGCAAAATTAAAAGTGGCCATGGTTAAGGCCAACACAGTCAATTCAATTATAAGTAAGCATGCAACACACCTGAGCCATCTCCATGTTTCCAAGATGAGCATGGCAAATTCCGGCCTTAATTTTCAAATTCAAAGGCAATTCTTTCCTCGCATTTACCGCTTGAGCATGTTCAATATGCTGCAGAGCTCTATCATGTGCCTTAGTTTCCATCAATATGGTACCCAGCAGATCAACTACACTTGCATTTGCTCCATCAGGTTGACTCTTAATATAGTCTTCAAGAATACGAACAGAGTATTCAACTTGACCACATTTTTTGTAGAACTAACAGAAAGAAGTATAAATTCAATTCAACATTGAAAGTCAACCCCAACATATTTAATTAAATCAAAATAAAATATTATCAGTTCCTCAACCCTTCTACTTTTGCATGTAAATCATTTTGGAAAAATAAAATAATTTGATGTTTACCCCCTCAAACATCATATTTTATATGCACCCTTTTACCATGTCAAAGATGTTTTGCTCCCTTTATAGATACAGGCCATATGACATACAAGCAGATGCAGATAAATGCATTATAAAGAATCGCAAGGCAAACCATGATCTTCATAAGAAAATAATCATTAACAAAAAAATAATAGCAAAGGATTGAATTCATGTTCATGTGTCTCAAAGCAAAAGACCGACCTTAGCTGCTGCTTTCAGTGCATCAATATTCTCACAACAGAGTTTATGTACTTGCTCATATGTCACAGCAGCTTTTTGATAATGTCCAAGTTCAGCATAAAGCCTTGCAAGATGACATCTAAGAGTAACATCTTTGGGATCTGCTTTTATTGCTTTTAAAAGACAATAACCGGCTTGATCAACATAACCTTGTTCTCTGCATTTGAAAAAGGTTCTCAACTCGGTAACTATAATATTTCTTACAGCACTGTTTAAAATTAATACATGTATAAACTTAGCAATATTAGAAACTAGTAACAAACTCTAAGGACAATGAGGGAAAAAAGAAGAAGTGGAGAGGTATTTTGGAATAGAATATGAAGCTAATTGTGAACCATATTCACCATTAATACACTTCTTCATACATGGGTCATTTGTTTCAAGGATACATTACTTGATGCAATTTTATCCTCTTTGAGTAGGAGTGTAAATTCATGCAGCTAAACTATTCCAGAAGAATAACTTCACAAAAATAACAGTGGCAACAAAACTGAGAAGCCATCTCACATGGACCAGGTAAAAATCGTTTTCCAAAGAGGTGACTCTTTTGGATCCAAATGAGCAGCAATCAAGTATAATGCCATAGCTCTTTTATAATCCTGGAGTGAAGTATAGACAAGTCCAAGGGTGTGATACGACTCATGCAAATTTGGTGCCAGCCTAATAACTTCACGCAACACAGCTTTAGCCTGCAAAAAGCCAACCGAGCAAAGCAATACATAACTAATCTGAAAAGCCTAAAACAGTAGTAAAATCTATAATATAAGCTTAAACAGATGCAAAAAACATTCAGAATCAGAAAAATTAAACACCCTGCTCTTATGCCATCTTGCATAGTTGAGACAATTAGAAATGGGTAATGTTAGAAAGTGTTTCAATAAACAGGAATGCAACTTCCACCTAATGAGTTTCTGCTCGTGGCAACGATATCTCGTTTGAAAGAAAGACAAAGTAGTAGCCAGATCACAAATGAGTGAGGGTGAAAACTTCATCAATTTGATGAAGTTGGATTTCTTAACTATTATCAGAAAATAGGAAGATTCTGAGCAAAAAAACAGGGTTGATCAGAAAAAAGGTATGTCAAACAAACACATGCATTTAATACCCCAGGTTGCATCAGATGATCATATCGTCAAGACACAAAGAGCCTAGACAAAGAGAAATATTATCGTTATCTCCTAAGGTACTTAATACCAGAAAACAATCCTCAAAAAAGAAATGAATATAATAAAATGACATATTTATCCACCATTTTTTCCTCAACGTAAAGAACTGTGACAGTAACTACTAGCAAACTCCAGTGCTAGAAATTGAGGATTGTCACGTGACAGAATACTGTACCCGGTCATAATCGCCACATGCATAGTGAAATGTGGCATCACCCTGCATCTGTGTTAGCTTAGGGTCAACTCTATTCTTTGATCCTTTTCGCCTGCCTCTCTTTTTAGGCTGCATCAGGCAAATACAGAATATTTAAAAGATAGTTACATAACTTGCAACTGAATGCTTAAATCTTTACACTTTCATCTACATCCATTCTACGTAGTGGGTATTATATGCATAAGAAAATAAAAGAGCAAAAGCAAGCAAAGAAAGAGGTGTAGAATTAAACTAGTGAAAACCTATCATGTAAAAGTAAAAACAAAAAATCATGGGAAAAAAAAGGAATTAGGGGGAAAAATCAGAATGCAACAATAATGCCAAATGTAATAGGCATGAATAAAAAATCTTAAATTTTCTTCCAAAACCATAACGCCAAATGTATTCCACTGATGTCCATTCCATTGTTGGAGACCAAAACTTGTAATCTACTCTTTTTTAGAAGAATTAAAGGAAGGTTATCAACTTCTTTCAGGGTAGTCTTTGCTTATGAACTGACAAACTGCTAACAAAATATATTAGAAGACTAAGTAAACTATGGAGAATAAGAAAAATAAATGACGGCTAACAACCTCTTCATAGTAGTCTTTGCTTATATGTAGAAAAAATAAAAGAAATGAAATAAAATATACTTCGCAATCTGAAATGATGACGAACTACCAATTTATTTTTCAAATCTAACTTATCAATAGAGACAACCAGACATACTGCTAATATAATATAATATATTATGGATACTAAGACTGATCATATGCATACCATACCTTTCTCGATCTCTTGCGCATACCATAATAATCCATTGCTTCCATTATCTCAGCTATTTTTGCCCCAGAAATATCACCTTCCCTAGCCATCTTAGAAGGTGGTTCTTCACTGCATTTAGAAACACAAAATAACAAGAGTCAAACAAACATCTAAAAGTACGTGAATGCAGTGAGTTATTTCATCCTCATGCGATAGATTTAAAACCGTTCAACACTTGAACTCTTGAAGCATCTCAACTAGTAATCATTATTAATCTTGAGTAGCTCATTGAACTTTTTATGTCACATTTCCTGTAGGATCAGGGTTTTTGTTTTGGATATAATATTTTAACCTCCTATACTTCTGCTCTATTTTCTTTCTCTACAACATTTTCCTTTTTTATCAAAATGAAATTTACCACCAAGTCCAACAACCATATTTATCACAATTTCTATTGAACATGTGCGTAATTGCAGCACTATTAGTTGCTCATGCACAGTACTGAACCAATAAATTAACAATACATAGTTGCACCCACTTCAAGAGCCCAAGCATAACTAAGTAAACAGTGACAAACAGCAGAGCACATACGAAATTAAAAAGTTCAATTATAAATGCAGTTAAAACAACAAATGGAGCAATTAGATAGAAATAAATAATACATTGGAATTAACTAGGGCTGAAGAAACTAATGAACCTATGGCATTGTTCAGTTGCTTTTCGCTTTTTATCAGCAAGGGCTTCCCGTTCAAGACGCACGAACCGCTGGTAGGGTTGAATGCCAGAATCATCATTATCATCAACAAAGTCCAAAGGATTCATCCCGGTTTTGAACCTGAAAGTATATTCCTCTTCTTCTTCTTCCATGTCATTGTCATCCTCCTCCTGTGCTGCATTTTCGTCCTCTTCTTCTTCTTCTTCTCCCATGCCATCCAACGCATAGTTCACTTCGTCAATGTCGCTTCCCTCATTCGCCATCGGATTCAATCGCTGCTTTCAAGCTCTTCAACTCTTCCTCTTTGCGCTGGTTTATCTATCTAGGAAGAAAACCAAAGGTTTCAGCGTTATTTATAGCTTGCCTGAATTTGACTATGGCTATTTACACCTCCCCTTTTTTCTTTTATTTGTCTAAATTACTCTGACCTCTTTCTCCTTCTTCCTAAGATAAACCCTCACTATCGAAGAACAAAACGGGCATTGTTTTCCTATATAAATAAAAGCATCGGTGTGCAATAGAATTTTGAAAGAGGAAAAGAGTGCCGAAGCTAATTCAGGGATAATAAAAAGAATAAAAAAAAGAGAGAAGAAGAGAGCGTTTACCTGCAGAGCTGTAAATTTACCTCAATACACCCGCTCTCCAGGGCCGGACTGACGTTATATTGAGCGGGGTTTCAAAATTAATACATTATTATTTATTTATTTTAAAGGAATATGTTTCTTCATTAAAAAAAATTAATATTATATTTTATTAAATCTTAATTATTATACAATTAGTTTTATCTCTTAACTTTTTTCTAAATTATAAAATCAATAGTGATCTTAATTTCTTTAAGAAATTTGATCTCCTCTTAACTTTTTTAATTATAATATCAATAGATTTTTTGTCTTTTTCTTCTTATTTTAGTTAGTTACTGTATAATCAGTTTTTTTGGGAGGAGGGATAACTTTCTTAATATTTAATTTTCAAATTGTAACTGAAGGAATTTTTATTTTTCAAATCTTATATAAACATATGTTATTGGATTGATGAAAAATTGTTATTTTAGTAGCAATATACATTAAAAAAATATTAGTAAACTTAATTATTGATTATTTCTGTGACACATAAGAAAAACTTTGGATGTTTGATAAATTATTAATGTAATTAACATATTAAAACATCAAATATTTAGTATGAAAATTGATGTTATATAATGTGGGATGAATTTTATTTTTATGGTTGATCTCCTGTCATCCCAGTGTAGGTCCGTCCTGTGGCTCCCCCTACCAAAAGACTCATTTATAAATCATTAGTAATATTCCTATCGTTGGTTTTTGTATTCACCTTTGACCCTGATAAGTAGTTAACTAGTAAGATATTAATGCATTTGTACAAGTTATTTATGCTTTTACGCATGCTCAAAATACATTTATTCATAAAATTAAATATTTTCTTTAGGATAAACATAAATAGTTAATTGAGTTCTCCAAAAATGTAGAAAATTTTAAGAGATCGTATTACAGCATAGAACATATATTTTGCTATAGTATATCATGTATTTTTTATTTTATTTAAAACATTTATAAAATTGTATAAGAACTTTATTATGTATAAAAGTATATAAAAATATAGAATTTTTTACAGTTGCAAATATTTAAATTCTATTAAACTTAAATAATTTTAAATTTTTAAATTGTGAAATGATAAAATAATTATTTGACAATTATATTTGTAAATAAAAAACTATTAATTCTTTAATATTATACTTTATAAACAATATTTTGAAAAAACTTAAATATAAAATTAATTAAATTCGATGTAAACTATTGAAATTATAATCTCTAATACACAATTTAATCTCTAGTGCACGCCATTTGAAAAATTATAATTATGAAGTACATTTGAGAAGAATAAAAAGTTATAAATAAATTAATACTTAATATATGAGTGATAATAATCCTATAAATACTCTCATTCACTTTTTTAAAAAAATACGTTAAATTATATTTTGAATTTTTTTATAATTTTAAATTACATTTTTGTTTTTTATTTTTAAATTAAGATATTTAATTCTTTTATTTTTTAGAATAAATAATTTTGATCATTAATTCATCAAAGTCAAATGTTAACTTTGATACAGGGTATTGATATCTTGGTAGGAATAAATGTTTGTCCTAAAGTCTATCTCATTTAATAATATTCCGGATTTATACACAAAATTTTATGACGTCCTTCTGCCCTAGCTTGAGCATTTTATGAAGGAAACGAAAAACGCTTTAACCACAAAACTTTTTTGTGTACAACATCTATCATATACATCTAACTTTACAAACATCGAAGATCAAATATTTTGACGAAACAAAATCTCTGGTTATTTCACTTATTTTCTTTGTGGAAGCTTTCATATGCCACTTCTTTCATGAAAAATAACTATTTACTTTTTATTCGTTAAAAAATGAAGCTAAAACCCACCATTGATATGTATTATAGACCGTTTTGTGCGAGAAATGAAATGCTGAAATCGTCAAAATTCAAAAAGCTACATAACAAAAAAAAAATGCTTTCAAAAATGGTGACAGTTTAAAATTTCAAAATATCTTCATAATCTATCAGAGCAATTGCTACTGTATTGTGGAACAATATGTGATCTATATAAACCAAAAACTAACATGTTTGTATCAAAAGAATATTCAGGCACTAAATTAGAAATCTGTTCAACTAATCCGGATCTAATAATTATTTCAAGTGCCCTTCCCTTCAGTATGATTATACCAAACGAAAGATCCATATCATTGCTTACACCCCAGGAAGGATATACTGCAATACTCCATTTAAATCAATTTCATCGACGCAAATTTTTCTGCAAGATCCATAGCTTCGTTTACATGTGATGCCTCTGTACCCTGAAACACAAATCAGTGCGATCAAATTAAACGCAGAATGCATACATACACAATTGGGTCGATGTCATAAAAAAATCAAAATGACCAAAGTCTATTTGGGCAAAAAGCATTTCAAACTAGATAAAAGAAAATGACATGTCTACATATCGCCATAAACCAAGTAGCTCCGTAATAATAGCTCAGTTTTAAAATGGCGTTCTTAGACTGTCACTTGAATTGTCAGATCAATTCAAAATTAAAGTTCCATCATTTCTTTTTTCCTTTCCCTCTTTTCTGAATAAGTAGTTTTAGCGAAGAGTAACGGGGCTTAAAAAAAATTATAACTGATTAGGACCAAATAAGAATAATATCAAACCAATTCAAATTTACGAAGAGTAGAAGAACAAAGTTTCAATTTAACATTTCTGAACCTTGTTTGTAAACTAACAAATTTCAATAGCTCGTAGTATTGTTGACAACAAGTTTAAGATAGAACTAATAACAATTTTATAACCATTGTTCATAATTAAACGACAAAAGAATAAAATCCATGACATCTGGAGGATTCTCGTAGACCCCCGAGATTAAATATTAAAAAAAATGAAAGGTTTCTCAGGAGCCTAGTTAAAGAATTCATTAAAAAAAAAAAAAACTAAAATTACTCCACCTTCCCCTCTTTTTTTCAAGCTCCACTACATGTGACCCACGAGCAAAATCCTCAATCCACTAACTCTCACGCTTTAAGTGGCATTAAATATTGGACAAAGGATATATGAAATATACAGAATTAAAAAATCCCATACTATTCTTTTAATATTTATAAAAATTAAAGCTACTTCTACGCAGAAATTAAAGCAATTAGTCAATACTAACCTGACCCGTAGCAAGACCACCTTTTCCTTTACCACATCTCCCTTTTAGAGGCCCCAAAGCATTACTCAGCCAATCTGCCACATCCAGCTTACCTTGACCTCCTTTCTCTGGCACTCCAGCACAAACTACAGCCTTGTTTGTAGATTCATCCGTGCTAAAAACCATCACAGATAAGCCCTGTTTATCAGCCAGCATCGGTAAAAGTTAGTGTTTGAAGTTAACAGAAAATGTAAATGCCAAGGACATACAATCTCACAAAGCATATTCATCCACATGATGACAGCTACTAAATTGAAGCTCCCAAAGCATAAATTGCATTATACATTCAACACAGAATGAGACCATTAAATACAATATGGGAGGCTAGAGGCCCAGAAAAATTCGCAATAAATTAAGAATCAGCAATTACCTTCTGGTCCATGACTTTTGTAACAGCCTCACGAACTGCAGCTACATCCAGACCAACATCAACGTGAGATATGCAAAAAGGTTTCCCATTTGAAGCAGCAAGTTCCGCCTTCTCTGCTGTAATCGTTACAGCTTTACGCTTGTTTTCCTCAGCAACCAGCTTTTGTGCTTTTCTTACTTGATCCTACAAGTAGTATGATATTATTACAATATAGGACTAAATGCAAGAGCAAATTGAAGGACAAAAAAAAACAATAGTGGAACGGGAGACAAAGCAAAAAGCCTGCAAATATATAATACCTGAAGTTGGGCTATCTTGGTCTTGATGTCAGCTTTCTTGGCAGCAGGAATAGATAAAGATTCAACATTGCTTTTCAATGATGAAACTTTCTGTTAAAGGAAACAAAAAATCAACTGATTACAATTTTGGAATAGAAAGATATGCTTCATATCTATAATCTATCTGCTGGGAAAAATCAGTGTTGATAAGAAAGAAAGAGAAAAGGAGATCAAGAGAGAATCCTGTGAGAAAGGGCATGCACTAACTTCAGGTGTTAGGCTCCTAGCTATTGTATTTATACATTCAGATAATACGAAGTACAAGTGTAAGTGCTGAACACGGAGGACCAGCCCAAATACACAAATACATATTTTAGCTGCATAAAAGGAGACAAGAAAAAATAAAGAAAACTTATTAGAATACATGAAAACCCAGTCTAGTATCCGTTCTAGCAGCACAAGTTTCCATCTTGCACATGACAAAAGGAACTTTCAATGAATAACAAATGTATTTAGCGACCGTTCCATTAGTTTAGTAATTCAATTAAGATTTCATGCTCATGATCACAAGTATTTCCATACTTTCACAAGTATTTCCATACTTCCCAATATATTGAATAGGCTCCATTAGGCCTTCATATTAGGTTCAAAACAGGGAATTTTATAAGCTCAACAGTTAGTTTGATAGCTATCCTTAACAATAAGAAATTCTAAGGCCCAACATGGCAACTGGTTCAGCCAGTTGTATACTAGTTTTGTTTTATCCATCTTCAGTCCTTAGCTGTTAACAAAGCCAGACATTTCAACCTGTTGGACCGACCAACTAACTAGAATAGAATGGAAAAAAGGCACAAGCCTAATGCTATAAAAGATTAGATGAATACAAACACAGACCAACCTCTTCAAGCAAACTTCCTTCTAACTTAGCCGCATTGTCTACTTGCTGCTCAAATTCATCTGCCACTTTCATTGCATCATAAGCACGATCAGTTGTAACAGCTGTTATCCTGCGTATTCCTTTTGCGATTCCCTCCTCAGATAAAAGTGCAAAAGCTTTTGCCTCTCGTGTGTTTGAAATATGGGTACCTAGATCATCAACTAAAAATGAAGAACCTCGAATAGAAATAAAGAAAGAAAGCTTCAAAGGAAACATTAGCTATGATATTCACCTCCACATAACTCTGACGAAAAAGATAACCATTTTTCATTCCTGGGGTCAGCAAGGAGATCCTCAACTTTTTGTCCAATTGACACAACTCTAACAGGATCAGGATAGACCTACATCAAAGCATTGAATATTGGGGAACATGATCCAGGATAAGACAAGAAAGAAGCTTGAAATTACATTACTTACTTCCCCAAAAACAGCTCGCAAACCATTGATACCCTTGGCTTCAGCAAGAGTTGCCTCTTTTGCACTTACATCCAACTCAGCTTTAATTTGCTCATTAACAATTGATTCAATTCTCCTTAAATTGTCAGCATCAACAGGCTTGCCTATTCATTGCAGCATAGTGAACAATTGGTCTTTACACTCACATTATTCTAACAGCAAATTGAACAAATCTTACCATGAGAAAAGTCAAATCTCAACTTTTCAGGAAGAACAATAGATCCTTTCTGGTCAACATGATCACCAAGCACTTCCTGCATTCATCATAGGAAATTCCAACAAACACACAGATCAGTAAGGGAAATGATAGAGTGAGGCTTCTATTCATTCAGTAGCCTTTCCAACATACCCTTAGGGCAAAATTTAACATGTGCGTGCAGGTATGGTTAGGGGCTATAAGGGCGCGTCTTCCATAATCAACCTACAAAAGTAATGAAATATAGAAAATAAATGAGGAATACAAAGCACAAAAAGGTACAGAAAGAGAAGCAAAAAAACAAGGAGGTATTTGAAGTAAAACAGGGAAGAGTGAACAAATAATCAAGGAGACTTTTGGACTCATGAAGACATCTATTAAAGTAAAAAAATTACCTTGCATACTACTTTGTCGCCAACAGAGACACCAGTCCCATTACCAATGTGAAGAACAAAGCCTCCATAAACTTGAACATTACGCACTTGAAATGAAGCATGTGGGCCCTCAAGTGATCCAGTATCAAAAATCTACATATGTAAAAAAACTGCATTACATACATAACACTTAACAAATTCAATGGGTAGAATATTTTATTTAGGGTCCCTGTTTTCATGTAATAGTTGTTACATGAACTTATTGACATAATCTTTCCGTTTGAAAGACATTTGTAAAGAATTTTTACACCAAGTATTCTAAACAATATCATACATGATATATTACTAATTTTCCTTCAGGATTAAAGTTGACTTTTGAATACTAGTTTTTTCACCTCATACAAGTGAGGTAATAGATATAAATAGCAAGCAAGTATCCTTTTGGATGATGCGCATTCATACAATTACTACTATTTCTTAATATAAGAAAGCACAATGCATTCTCTTGACCACTCTTAAAATAGATGAGGAAATTAAAATGCCGGACACCCACACCATTCAAAGAATTTTACATGCATTCAATGTGTTTCTTGTTTTACTGCATTTTATGTAAGATATAGACTATGCATCTGTTAGTAAAAATTGTTGATGAACATTATGAGCAGGAGGGAGCATTGAAAGCAAGCTGAATTTGATTTGAATCCAGAATTTTGGAATGGCAAAGTAGAGAAAGAAACTGGAAGAATTTAATTGAATAGGAAAAAAATACAGAACAATAGGAGAAAAATCTCCTCCAAGGGTTTCCCCTTCACAAAGGATTACTCCTTTCACAAAGAGCTATTGCTCAATCTAAAAAAAACTGATTACATACCCCTCTCTCTCCTATCCTTCTTCCTTTATTTATTGATATGCTGCTAGCATATAGTAGTTTTTAGGGTAATTTCATTAAGAAATCAAGTATAAAAGGACAAATAAATGCTTGAATGAGTATAAATTTCATCATTACTGTGTTTATCACTAATCTCATGCATATTTGATGTTAGGAGTCAATAAAAGGGAGCAAAGGAGCAACACAAAGAGTCAACTGATTCTGACATTTCGCGCTAATCGCGCCAGGACCACGCCAGTCGCGCCAGACCTTCTGGAAGTTGGCGCTAACCACGCGGAATCCACGCCATTCGCGCCACATTTACTGGAGGTTGGCACGGATCGCGCCAGACTAACGCCAGTCGCACGAACGACACTGGGAAATACGAATTAGCTTAAAGATAACATTAGAATAAAAGAGATTAGGGTTTTTATGATCTGGCTATAAATAGGAAAGTAATAGGATGTTTTTAAACACTTATGCACAGCTTGGAGAGACGGAAACAAAGAAAAAGAGGCACTCCAAGATCGAAGAGAAAGAAGATTCAAGAGAGATTCAAGATTGAGGGGTTTGCATACTCTTGTTTTCTAATCTTGCTTATTCTTCTCACTCTATTGTATTGAGTTAGACATCATTATGTCTGGCTAATTCCTCTCTTTGTAGTTAGGGCCAAAACCTAATGTGAACTTCTCTATAATTGGATTGATTTCTATATTATTTATGCTAAAGTGTTTTATTTTACTTTGTTCGCATTGATTATATCTTTATTAGGGCTGATCATTCTAATAAAGTTCCGAGGGTTAGGGTTTACAATAGGGATATTGAAACTTTAATTTCTGACAAAAGTAAAGTAACAATTGTTACATTACCTAGGGATAGGGATGTATGATTGCAGAATTATTAATGTATTTCTTAATACTTAATTTATGAGAAATCACTAAGAAATTAGGGTTTTAATTGAATTAAAAGATTAAAGTCACTAAGGAATTAGGGCTTAATTAGTTTGAGAAAAATACATTATCTGAACATTTAGAATAATTAATTTAATAATTAATCCAAGTAAAGGAGGCAAGGATCATAAGGTGGAGTGCTTTGATTACAATTCTTCCTCATAAATTCAAAAATTATAATCAATCTTATCTTTAATTTCAATTGCAATTTATTTCTGTTATTTTAATTTCTTCAATTCACAACACAAACCATAAACCAATTGAATTTTATTTCTTCCAATTTAAAGATAATAATTACAATAAAATTAGTGCCTCAATCCTCGTGGAGACGATACTCTATTTATCACTTTATTATTTGTACGATCGGTACACTTGCCGAGTTCGCAACATTTATAACACAAAAAACCCCTCTAACTAACTAACTAACTCCTTAGTATTCTCACTATATTAACACACTTCCTTAGATCCCCCTCCTTATATCGTAACAGAATTGCTACTACAAATATTTAAACAAAATATTGTAGAAGAAACTGATACTTAAAAAAAATAAAGAAAAATATTCCAGCAACTTGATAGTATTTAGTGGCCAAAAGTGAATTTCTACTTAAATAAATGAATAGTAAACGTTACCTCTTTTTGAAGTAAACAAAACTATAAAATAACATATACAAGTTTTGTACAAGGCTTGGTACCTGACCACCTTGCTCAGCATAGAAGCTTGTAGATTCCAGAACTACACCAATATCATCACTGGTATTAACAGTATCAACAAACTCAGAACCAGTATATATTGCTTTTACCACACTCTCATGGTCCTATGATAAGAAATGGTGAAGAATAGAAATCAATGGAAGGCATAGAAGCTGATTCCGATAATTTTTTTTTTTTTTTTGGCCAGCAAAAATAATTATTATATATATAGAGAGAAGAAAAGTCTGCATTACAAGGAGTATTGCAAAACAAAACCTAGAAAAACAAACCAGAACGAAGGAAGCTTAAAACATGGAAGCATGATGAAAGCCACCTGAGTTCTGACTTAGACTAGGTCATCCTACAAAAATTCAAATTTCTACCCTCCCCTGATTACAAAAGCCAACCCCATATTAGTAGACCGAAAGTGGAAAGGGAAATTAAAGCCCTCCTCTAAATTCCTAAGCCACGACCAGCATAGGAATAATGCATCCTCCATCAAATTGTGTCGATTAAAACTGATTCCTTATATCTAGTGCATAAACAGAGTGAAAAAGTCTAATGCAACTGCTCAACTAATAACCAAAAATTAGTGTCTCTTTCATTATGTCTACTTCTATTGTAAGTTGAAAAGATGCAAACCATCAAAATATCAAGAGCAAAGAAGAAGGTGTAGGGGGGAAGAGAAACAATAGTAGAAACTCCTCAATTCAGTAGTAGGGGTATAAATAAAATTATTCATAGATTATCAAATCTCAACTCACTAAATGGTTATTTAGGTTCGTTTGTTTATCTAAACAAACTAGTTCAAGCCAAAAAGTTAGGCTTGATTATTTAATTGAGTCAATCCCTAACTATATGATTGTCATTAACATTTTGCAAGTAGTTTGCATATATATATATATATATATATATATATATATATATATATATATATGTGCAAACTACCTAATTTCAATTTTCAAGCATCATCTCTTAAATGGGTAATCATAAATTTTATTCAAAAAATTCATCATTTTCAACATCAAAGATTTCATCTCCAGTCTCAAGTAATCTTTATGAATATAAAATTATATTTTGTGACCATTTTACTTACTTTTCAGCATGAAGATAGTTGTTAAGTACTTAAATTAATAAACAGAATTTTATTCAAAGAGAAATTAGATTAAGAGAAAAAAAAAAAAAGAGTTAACAAGTTAGATCCAACCTTCTTAATAGTTAACCATGTCAAGCTCAAGCTTTAAATTTGGCTCGAAATGAGACAAACTTGAGCAACCTTTTGATAATATAGGATGCCGCTAATCCTCAAATGAAATTTCATTTTTATATTAAAAAAACTGATCTTATCCCCTTGGTGCCTTCACAATTAAATGTCTTCATGAAAAAATACCAAAAAAAATTACCTTGAACCAAGCATATTTGAAGCTATCATCTGTTGGGACAATGCCCTTTTTGTGCAATGCTGAGGTAGCATCGGCATCCATGACAATGGCACCACCAGCTTGCTGACAACAACAAAAGAAAATTGAGAAAGAAGCAGATAAAAAGAATGGATGTCTTAAAAACAATAAGAAACTTAGGCACAGAAAAGAGACATTCAAGCAAATAAGATACCTTTGTTTGAGCACTTCTGGATCTCTCTCTTGCAGCTTCCATAGCACTATCAAAACCTTTGACATCAACAACTAAGCCCTTTTCTTCAGCCATCAGCTGATAAGTAGAAAATATTAAGAAATAAAAAAACACAAGGCATAATATGGACTAAAAGATCCATACTGCAATGTAGTGAAGCAATCCACCTACCTGAGTGAGATCCAATGGAAACCCATATGTATCCCACAAGACAAATGCTTCCTATAATCAAGAGACAACTGCATGAGAAATAGCCCATAGGCCTATTGAAAAATAACTTGGGAATAATATATTGAATTATATTATTATTACATGAGGGAATCAACAGTTCCACACTCGTGATCATGCAGTACTATAAATCTGATTTAACTGCAACTTTGTGAACAACTAACTATTATTAGAAAATATTTAATTAATGGTTCTGGATAAAACATCAGAAGTTTAAACTCAGTATTTTAATACCATGAAATGATGAGAATCTCATTTAAATGACTTCCACAGACAGTTAAAAACAAATAACACGATCAGAAGTAGCAGAGCCAAGCAAAATTTCAGAAACTTGTTTGTTTAAATATTAAATATTGTCTGCATATACTTGCAAGAACCTGGGGGGGGGGGGGGGGGAGTAGCTGGGAATAGTAAAAACAGTAATAAAAACAAGCAAATATGACTATTAAGTAACTCTGAAAATAACAGATTCTACTTGCCTCCCCACTCAGTATCTTTCCCTGAACATGTCGAACAGCTGTCTCAAATTTCTCGATCCCCTGGAGATGTAAAAACAATCAGGTTATCTTTTACTCTTTATAGACATGATAAGAAAAAGAAAAATGACAAAAACCATCTACAGAGCAATGAATCAAGTTCACAAGAAACAAAACTATTTTGAGGGATGGCTGTCATTATGTCATTAAGATTGATAGGTGATAACCCATAAAGCTGCATGTGAGTATATAACTATCATCACCTTAATTAAGGTTCTTCCAAAACTTTCCTCCTCCTCTTCAATTACATTCCGAATGTGTGTTTCCTGTTGTTTTAGCTCAGGGAAAACATCACCCATCAAATTCACCACAATACTTACAAGCCTGGATTCAGTAAAAATGAGGACAGAAAAACACATTACAAGCAGAATATATGTTCACACATTCATAAATACCTGGAATCACTTGTGAAATGACTCGTCAATTTTTAAAAAAAGTACACCAAATTTGAAAAAACCAGCTGAAAGAATTCATTGAAGTAAGGAAGTTGTAGAAAATGAAACAAAAATACGGTAGAGAACAGAAAGCAAATAGAGAATATATAAGTTAAGTCTAAACTAAATTGATTACAAAAATGAATTAACTACACCTAAAGAGTTTACACATATATAGTTAATTGTACCTTCCCTAAGAATCTAACAGAATCTGACAACTGTATAACAGAAAAAACCAACAGGTGGTTGTTATGCCAGCCTGTCAGGATGCCATTGAAGGTTAAATATACAGTATAGTTGAACTAAAAGCTAACCTAACTTGATAGTATGTTACCAGGATGTGGAATCTGGCAACAACACTTTAGATCAGGATTCAAGCAACAGATTAAAGTTGCAAACCATTATACATACCCATTGAAAAAACCCTCTTTAGCTTTTAGCACTTCACGTCCATACCGAACAGCACGGCGGAGTATACGTCTCAGAACATACTCACGACCCTCGTTACCTTCAAAAAGAGAAAATACAACCCAATCAAAAAGGTGGAATTCCTTATTTTTAAAGGAGCGGATGTTACATGATGTCCACACAGACAAAATGTTTTATAGCTTGTATTACAGATAAATAAAAATCTAAAAGCCAAAAAGCCTAAATAAATGTGCCAAGGGAATTTATTTTCTTAATGCAGCCCCCAACAATGTACAACCAAGTCTACGGAGAACAGGCCATCCTCAAGATATGAGAGGGAAAAGACAACAAACTTGACGACACTTGGAGTTGCAATTTGTGACTCATTAAGGGGGGAAATGTCAATAAAGATACTGGGTCTACAATATCATACCAGGACGAGACCCATCAGCAATGGCAAATGAAAGAGTTCTGATGTGATCTGCAACAACCCTGTATGCCATGTCAACTTTATCAACATCATCTTGTCCAACTTTCCCAGAATATGGTCTGGCACCAGTCGCCTGCAAACAGGTTATAGGATAGCAAAATTATATATCAAGCAGTTTGTAGTCACAAACATTAAATCAAAGTGCTAAGAGAAAACAATAAGACTTTAACAAGTGGAATCATTCAAATGGAAATTAAAAAAGCACATGCAAAATCTTATATGTAAGCTCATACAATATTCACAGGATTTCAGAAAAGCACATGGAAATGCATGCCATGACAGCAGGAAATCTTATATGTATACTATAAATATTTAACAATAGCAGGTAGAATTCACAAATTGCAGATGTAGATTATCTTATTCTTAAAGGTCAAAAAAGATATTTATTGAAATAGATACTTGATATTTAAGGAGTTGTTCCAACATTATTAAGATAAAGAGGCAGCTTTAAGGAATAAAAAAGTTGGTCTATCTAAATATCATAGATAGTGCTGACACAAGGTGCGCAAACAGAAAACAAGAAATAAACACAGAATTTAATGTGGTTCGACTTACAGTGAATTATGTTTACATTCATAGACGAAGGCATCAAAACAGTAACAAAAATCACTATGACCAATGAGTATCAACCCCACACTCAACCCTAATCCAAGTCAACATTTAATTCCCTGTTAATTGTTATAGACTTGCAAAAATTATATATTTAAACATTTCACTAGAACTTCTTTATGCAAATGTATAAGTGCAGGTACAGATAGGTTAGGCAATCCTCTCTCCTCTCCATACCATGCATATATACATTCCGCTATAAAAGAGACAAAAAGTGTGATAAGTGACACTATGTAACCAGAATTAAAAATTCAAATATAGCAAAATTCAGGACTAAATACTATTATTGTTCCATAAACACAAGGGAAATATAATAAACTCTAATGCCTTCACCAACATACCCGCTGAATAACGTCAAAGATTGGCAAGAAGATATCCGTATCATAATTGCTCATTTTGTCCTGAAGTATAGAGGTCAAACGTTCAAAACCCAAGCCCGTATCAACATGCTTTGCTGGAAGAGGTTTAAGAGAGCCATCAGCCTCCCTATTGAACTGTTACCAGGCAAACAAATTAGTCACATACATACAGATTTCATGGTCATAGAACAGGATTGCATGCTAAGATGGATTCTAGTACCAACTAATCATTATAATACCTGAATAAAGACAAGGTTCCATATCTCAATGCAGGTAGGATCATCGTTATTAACCAATGATGCAGCATCACGGTTACCAATTCTGTCAAAATGTATTTCAGTGCAAGGTCCGCAAGGGCCAGTATCACCCATCTCCCAGAAATTGTCCTATCCAAAGATACAAATCTAGTAAGATATGAAGATATGAAGACTCAGTTCAGAACAATTTACAATATAATAACAAATAGATTTTGCATGCCTTATGATACTTGTAAATAAAAAAATAAAAAAAAACATTTGCATTTTTAGGTTTTTTCTTAAAAGAGAGGTGAAATGACCCCAGCACTCAAATGAGCAGCTAAATAACCTTTTAATTGAGACCATAATTTCAATTATTACTCGCTGACAACTACCAGCAATCACATTGTTACCCATCAAGTATAAAAAGTAACTTATCATCACGTAATCAGAATTCAGAATAGAGCAACAAGCTGTCTGAAATAACATTCATCCATGTATTTTTGGTCTATCAGTATAAAATGCAACTGTTTCAACTTTCTAGTACAAATTTGATAGAACGTAAACAATAAGTTGGTAGAAATTTTATTGATTCACACAGAAATACCGCAAGGGTCTTGCTGTCCTAGTTCTTACAGAGAAACTCTGTCCAAATCACACAAATACTACACAATAACTGCCGCTGTCAAACGTTACTACTATAACTGTCAAAAGGCATAACTGCTCAGTTACACACACCTCAATCAGAGGTTTCTGATTATGATCCAATAAAAGAGGCCTAATACAGATACCATCAAAATTAAGACTCGGAATGTATCCATAGCTCAAAGTTATAAGTCACAACAATCTTGCTGAACATAGAAATTATGAAGTATCTTATCAAAATCATGCATGCTGTTTACTACAATATTAAAAATATTTTGCATAGCTTTTCAAAATATTCCATTTAACATTTGAATAGAAGACATGGTGAAAGCATACTTTACAGCCAAAAGGAAGTACACGTCCCGGAGGTAAAAACTTAAGCCATATATCCCTAGCCTCAAGATCAGGGGCAAGACCAGACTTATCATCACCACCAAAATATGTGGCATAAATGCGATCTGATGGTAATTTATAAACCTGCAGCAGGATAAAGAAGTGAATGATTTAAACTTACAAGAGTAATAATCATGCATTACATAAATTGAGGAATCAAATGACCATCAACTTCTCAATTTAGAAATGTTGCACAATACCATACGGACAAGTTAAACGGTATAATTTTATTTTTTTTTAATTGAATGTCATGAGATCATTAATTTATCAATAATTAGCAAGTAGTATAGGTCATTCAATGGGATAGCCAATGTCAAGATTGCAATTGACAATGGAACACTAACAAACTCCCACATAATATTTAAGCATCAAAACACCATTCTTTCTCAAACAAAACTCAATGCATCAGCAGCATGCATGGTGCAATTGATGGAGTGGAAGTACTGGTGACAGCGACGGTCTAATTGAAAAAGCGTAATTGAACACCAGAAGACCAACTTGTCAACATATGCTAATGCAACGCACAATTTAAAACCACAGAAAACCAGCAACAGAAAAACCAACCTATATGGCACAGGAGGGGTAGCTCCAGTTAATTATTAGCTAGCCGCTAGTGCTTACAGCTTACATATCATTCTCAAGCATAAAGCATTTTGCATAGTCATTTAACAAAGCAATACCATTATTTACAACAAAGGGGGCTCATAATTCAAGAATCAAAATAAGAAACTCCAACCAAAAAAACATACTTTGGTTAGAAGCTCCCATGCCCAGCTGATGGCTTCTACTTTAAAGTAATCCCCAAATGACCAATTACCCAACATCTCAAAGAAGGTGTGATGGTAAGTATCCTTCCCCACATCATCAAGATCATTGTGTTTACCACCAGCTCGAATGCACTTCTGTGTGTTGCAAGCACGAGAGAGCTTGCTCAAGCCAGTGTTAGGATCCGCAGTTCCCAAAAATATTGGCTTGAACTGGTTCATACCTGTCACATCACAAATAAACCTTAACAATGAGTGCCATATACTTCCTCCCAAAAAAACATATAACAAGACTTTATTATCATGTAACTAGAGTTAGAGTTAGCTTGGTTAGTTTAGCCTGATCATTATGTAACCAGAGTTGGAGTTCGTTAGTTGCAAGTTGGTTACTCTTGTAACTAACTATATGATCAACTGTAACAACTAACTATTGTAAGCTAATTCATTCAATGATAATCTTGCCTTCCTTTTACTCATTTTCCTTTAGCTTTCTCTGCAAGCTTTCTCTAAAAGCTTCTGTATCCATGGCAGACACAGGTTCTTTGAACCATTAAACAATTGGAGTTAAAATATATGAATAACTCTCCACTACATACACCTCATTTTAACACTTATCATTTCTCTCTTCTTATTACATCATATCAAATGGATAGGAGGTTTCCATGAATCATTTCTGAACAAATTAACACAAAACGTAAAGTTTGGGGCATTTGGAATCACTTAGAATTTCAAGTTAAAACCCTTACCACTACGATGACAGATTTCAATTTCAAAAATAGCATGGTATACAGAAACTTGTGAAGCAGAATTTGGAAGGAAAAGAAACGCACATAGAATCACTTATCGTGAAACGTACCAGCGTTGGCGAAGAGAAGAGTGGGGTCATTGAAGGGGACGACAGGGCTAGACTTCCAGTTGACGTGATTTTTGTCCTGGAAGAAGCTGAAGAAAGTGTCCCTCACGCGCTTCGCCGGCCACTCCACATCGTGAGTGTCAGCTCCGGGCATGGCTGCGGCGGAGGAAGACGGCGGAGAATGAAGAGATCTGACGGCGCGAAATGGGTCAACGAGTGAGAGCAGTGGCGGCGGCGAGAGAGGGTTACAGTTTCGAAAGGTAATGAGGATAGCTCTAACACCGAATCCTCTTTTCATTCACTCATGTCTAGTTTTTTATAACGCTAACGATAATATATGGAACGGACGAATAAGTCCACTTCTCTACCCAGTACCCAAATCCAAATATATGCATTTTTTTATTTTTATGAATTTTGTGGATTTATTGGGCTCTTTTTTTTTTTGGTTGGTCAACTCCTTTGAATTACAAACAGATTTTTGCTGGCCTGCCTGACTTTTTGGAGATGCTATTGTGCAAATTTTCGTATTCTCCGACCAGAAAAGATTTGGAGTTTAATTGTGATTGTAAGAATTTACATTGTAAATCAATCCTATTAATCGTGGTTTTTAATTATTCGTCCCATTTCATTCATTATCATTGTTGTGTAAGTTTTTTTTTGTCTTAATGTAATTTTGACTCTAACTTTTCAATATAACTTTAATTACTTTTTTCACTTACATTTTTTATATATTAATAATAAAATTATAAAATCTAAAAATAAATTAATGATAATATAATATTAATTTTATAAACTTATCATTTTTTCGTCTATTTATTACTTATTCTTAATTTATATGAATAATCTAAAATGATTATTATTTTATGACAGATGAAGTAGATAATAGTATACAAATTTTAAGTTTCATTGTATTTGTGACAGATGAAGTAGATAATAATATACAAAATGTTAGGTTTGATTGTATTTGTAACAGATGATTAT
>PYAF01000648.1:1437240-1471409 GCA_007407185.1 Glycine tomentella | reverse complement strand
AAAAAAAAAAAAAACTTGTACATGATAACATATGATAAAATGACAAAAAAATTTATAACCGTTAAAAATATTGTATTTGCCTTGAACAGTTTTATTTAAACAGTTGCCTTACCTTAAATAGTTAAATCAACCTTTTAATTAAAATATGACAATATTTGATTTGGTAGCATTAAAATATTATCTTTCTATGTTTGCTCAAATACTTTAACATGTATAATCTCATATTGTGACTCAAATTGTATTTCTCCTGCCAAAATGTTTAAATGTTAGTTCCAACGAATATATACTTGGAATGTTTAATTGCGTTAGATAACAACTATTTTTAATAAATTTTGTTGAATCTTACGTATTGGAGTTGAAGTGTGAATATACCAACTTTACCTTGAGCAATTGTCTTTTTTCGTTAATTGGATTCACATTATTAATAACTCCAATCACATTTTTTTTTCAAGTAGAAAAAAAAATCCAATCACATTGAATAAAACAATGTATATTGTTATATAGAGGAACCAAATTAGTTAATAATGAATTTAACAATACCAAATACTAACTTTTAACACAATTTGTTATAATAATTATGCAAAATGTTAAAAAATCACAAATTAAAAAATATGATAAAGAAATAAGTTACCACCAAATGCTATCTCTATAATTGTTGTAACACGAAAGATGCATGCTAGAGTGGGAGACCTGCCTTAGAAAACTTATTATATCTACTAGATTTGTTAGATTTAAAAACAACGGTAAATATTAGTTTTATTGTATGGTTTGAACCCGACCCGTATTAACCCGATCCGGTCCACGAAGAATAGTACTGCGTTGTGTAAAGTGAAGTGTGAGAGAGTGGTGCGTGCAGTGAGCGAGATAACGATGAAGCTGTCCCCATTGAAGGTGTTTGTTGTTGCAATAGCATCGTTATCTCTTATCATTCCCTGTTCATCATCGTTCCAATCCCAATCCCAATGGCAGATTCTCACAAAACACAATTTCTCTTCTCAGATCCGTCTCCATCCTCACCTCCTCCTTCTCGTCACCCTCCCCTGGTCCGGCGAGTCTCGATCCCTCATCAACCATGTTTCACTCGCACTTTCCGCCATGCCGCAGCAGCAACACTTTGCGTCCCTCAAACTCATGCTTTTGCATAGAAACACCGAGAAGCTTCTAGCGGATTCCATAGGTGCTACCACCGATGAAACCACACTCTTCTATTTCCATTATTCTGTTTCTTACAAGTACCGTGGAAGACTCAGAGCTCACAATATTCTCTCCTCGTTGCATCCTTATATATCCCTTGCGCCCGAGGAGCTTCCTCTCTCACCTCTCAACACTCCTCTGGACTTCAGATTATTCGTTGAGTCCACCGACAGAGCTCTTGTTCTCGTTGACTTTTGTGGATGGACGCCTAAGTTGCTGGCCAGATCTAACGGAACGCAAAAAGGTTTCTCCGTGCTTGGTGAGTGTCAATCAATGGATTTTGTTGCTTGCCTTATTTAACATTTTGCTTATTTCAGAAATAATAATGCCTATGGCATTAGTAATTGTAGGAAAAACTTATGCACATTTCTGTAGGTGCTGTTCTCCAATTAGAATTAGAGTTTCACTTCGGTAATTAACGAAATTAATAAAGCTTTTCATTAAAAGATTATGTAGTTGCTGCGGTTAAACTCCAATTCTGATGCGAGAACACTACAAATAGTACCTGAAGAACTACATATAATGAGTTTTGTCCATGGACTGCATTTACGCATTCTTCAACTAGGACTGTTAGATGAAGCTCGTACGGTATATATTTTCAATGCATATTTTAAGACGAACGACTTAAATCAGATTATTCATATTTTATCGATATTTTATATGAGTAGTATGATTTTCATCCAAGGGTTTTAATTGTCTGAATGTGTGCGTTCCCTGACCACAGGGAATCTGGATTTCTATTAGTATGTAATATGTTATATTTATTTCTCTTTCAGTAAAGTCATGTGTATCTATGTTACTTTGAATGTCATAATGGTTGAGGCACTCGTCAGAAATTGAGACACTGTCCTTGTGTGGGCGTTTTCCTTGCAGGGAATCACTATGGAATGGGTTTTAGCAGAGGGAATAATAGAATGCATGTGTCAAGGGGGAAGACTAACAAGAAGGTGGCTGGTATTATCTAAGTGCACGACAATGTAAATTTTTTGTAGTTAACTAGTAAATTCATCATTTCAATATTTTCTGTTTTTTTTTTCTTTTTCAAATCATCAGAGGAGGACACGTGCAAGGCTGAACTCGGCGTTGATATAGGGTTTTGTGAAGCTCCTTGGCTGGGGGAGTTTACCTCATTTAATTATGGTCCTTTGGAGGGCTCCAAGGATAGGAATCATCATGTTCTACATTCTTGTTCGTCTGAAGAATTTGAGCGGTTCCATTCTTTTTACTTGAAATTCATGACTGTTGTGAGAGAATACTTTTGGCCTCTGGAGCGAAATAGATTTGGCTTGGTTTCAAATAGGTCGATGCTTTCATCCCTAGGTGTTGGTGATTATGGCCCATGGTTTGCAGTTCACTACCTAGCTGGATGTTCAAGTTGTTCAAATATTCTTAAAGAAGAGGATGACTTGAAATATGTTTTGCAGATGAATAATTATTTTGTCAAAGAGGTGAATAAAACCTTTCTAACTTCTGTTCCATATTCCGCAGTGTATGTCATAATGTTATATTTTGTCACTCCTGTATCCTGTCTCTAAGCTCATCTCTGATTATTGTTGTGGACTGGTTTATTTAACTGGTAAAGATACACCACCAATATGCAAACATCTGTCCTTTTTTAATTTAATTATTCCATTTTTGGAACTTACCCTGTTTTGTTTGTATTTAGCTGGAAGGTAATGGACTTGATCAAGAGCCCATTCTACCGGCAAATAAGCCATCTGTGCTTCTATTTGTTGATAGATCATCTGACTCCTCAGAAACTAGGGGAAAAAGTAAGGAGGCTCTTAAAGCTTTTAGAGTATTGGCACAACACTATCATCGTGTGAATCAAACAGGTAAGAAGAATAATGACAGTCATGAGAAATTTTCTATCCAAGATTATCGTGGCTTGAAGAGTACATCTGAACATCCTAGGTTAAAGTTGTCTAGGCCAGCTCAGAAGATTAAACTCAAGGAGAAGATTTCTTCCATCATGATTATAAATGAGGGTAAGCAAGTTAGTTTGGATAACGTACCTTCTGATCTTCAAGGGAGTTCTTTGAATGAGATATTGGCTTATCTTCTCCAGCAAAAAAAGGATGGAAAATTAAGCTCCCTAGCAAAGGATTTAGGCTTCCAACTTTTATCTGATGATGTTGATATCAGCTTAGCTAATACACAGCAATCACATTCAGAAGTCCAGTCAAATCAATTTCCAACAGAAACTTCTCAACAAGGCCATACAGATACTGTGATGCTGGATGGAGATCCATATAGATCTGCTGGAGAGCTTGAGGAAAATCCCAAATCAACCGAGTTATCTTCTCAGCAAGATGAATTGAAGAGACCTTCTATTGTCACACATGAAGATATAAAATCTGTCGAAACTGAAGAATCCATTGCAGATCATGAACTTTCTACCACCAAATATATGATACCAGAAACAGATGATTCTTCAGGTGGAAACAAGGATGTGGGTGAGCAGGTTCATTTTCTTAGTTTTAATGGTTCTTTTTTCTATTCTGATGGTAATTATCAATTACTTGAAAGACTCACCGGTGGTTGTGGAATTCCATCTTTGGTTATAGTTGATCCCTTTCAGCAGCAACATTATGTTTACCCTAATGAGAAAGGTTTCAACTTTTCTTCACTGTATGATTTTCTTTCTGAGTTTCTTAATGGAAGATTACTTCCATACCAACAGTCAGAACATGTTCTTCGAGGCCAAAGGGAGGCCACCCATCCTCCATTTGTTAATTTGGATTTTCATGAGGTGGATTCCATACCTCGAATCACGGCTCATACTTTCTCTGAACTTGTTATTGGTTTTAACCTTTCTAACAAAGAAAATATCTCTAATGCATGGAATAAAGATGTCCTGGTCTTGTTTAGCAATAGCTGGTGTTCATTCTGCCAGAGAATAGAAATGGTTGTTCGTGAAGTATATCGGGCCATCAAGGGCTATGTGGATATGTTAAACACGGGATCTCAGAATGTGAAAGGTATTTCTGATCATGGTAAGCTTATATGTGTGTTTTTCTGCCTGTCTCTACACTCTACTGCTACCGCCACATATTTCACTCAGTTAAAGATGCGTGTTTAGGGTAATTGGTTTCAGCAAGTTTTGCTGTGTCTTGGTTTTTTGCTAAAATGCCAGAAGCTTGTGGTTTTGCTTTTAGTAAACTGCTCAGTAGCTCCTATGTTAGCAATTGGGTGTTCTTGTTTCTGTTATGCATGTTTTCCCGCCAACTGCTTGACACTATCAAATTGAATGTTACTTGATTATAGAATGTCAATTTTCACTTGTAATTTGTAAATGATTTTGATGCTGCACCTCTGATCTTAACATGAATCCCAGTGGTTCTTGTACTGTTTGGTGGACTTGATTGATGTTGGATGATGTTATTTGAATTGATTTTTGGAAGAATTTCCTGATCAAATGGTAGATACAATCCTAAAAGTTTAACAATTGATCATTACATGGCAGAAAATTTGAATCATGTCTTGGTGAAGCTTCCGGCAATCTACTTGTTGGATTGTACATTGAATGACTGTGATTTGATACTGAAATCTGTAGATCAGGTACTTGTTTTTTGTCCATCGTCTCTTTTTTATATTTATTATGTATTATTGTCCTACTTTCCTGAGTATTTTGAGTTCAGTAGTTGGTTGTATTTGTTTGGTAATATATTACCCATCTCATCTCTGTCATTATTGTTGGGTCAAATGAAAATGATGGATTGTTGATTGATACTTTTATGAAGAACTTTTAGAATATTGGGCTAAAACATGCTCTCTGGTTTTAGCACCCCCCACCAAAATAAAAACTTTTTAAAGTATTGGTGAAGCAGCAATGTTGTTGAATAGTGGCCATGGCGGAATGGCATGATAGATTTTTTGCCAACTGCCATAGGCAATTTGTGAAGGGAGGCCTGCCATGGCAGCACCATAAGGTGCAATGGCATACTTATATGGCGGAATTTTAGCCTTCTGCCATGTTCCGCCATCCACCATTATTAACACTGTAAGCAGTGGCAGCAGGCTAATGTTCATTCAGTGGAGTATTTGGAATACCAATGAAAAGAATCCTTTCTTCCTGCGACATCTACAAGCATGAAAGGACATCAATGCCTTTTTAAAGCTTAGTTAACAAATCTTGTAGCAGTAGTTTTCATGTGCAACTGTTGCTTATTGAGTGAGAAACATTTATAAATTGGAATAATAAAATTTGAGATGGAGTTTCTGAGTAATGGGGTACGTATTTTTTTTTTTAATAAAATTTGAGATGGAATTATATAATTTGCATTGCAAAGACAAGAGAGACGTTCCTTTGTTTATTTTTTTTTATATATTTTTTTTTATTAACTATGGATGCCATGAAGAAATATGATGAATCTCGTCTATAATTTATTTGAAATAACATTGAATTTAAATAGTTAATTGTCTGGCCTGCCTATTTGAAATTTTATGCACTTGAAAGTTTTGTACATAATAGCCATTTGTGTTAGTCTCTAATTAATGTTGCTTGATGTACTTTTAATATGCAGAGGGAAGTTTATCCTGCTCTGATTTTATTTCCAGCAGAAAAGAAGCAGCCTCTTCTTTATGAAGGAGATATGGCTGTAATTGATGTTATGAAGTTTGTGGCTGAGCACGGAAGCAACTTCCATCATCTTATCAGAGACAAAGGTAAATTTTTATGTGATTACTATTTTCTATATATATATATATATATATATAATTTATCAAATAACATTTGACTCAGTTACTGTTGGTGTCAAACTTGATTGCATACTCATGATCATTGATTCCACCCCAACTTCTCATTTCCTATCCATTTTGATTACTGGTATCTACTTAGATTTATCAGGTTCTATTCAGACTCAGATGAACTTGATTAGTGGTGTCATAGACTTGTAGCTAGTGAATCTTCCATTACCTTCTGCTTCTGACAGCACATTGTCTTTAAATTCCTTGTCTTCTGTTTCTTCAAACTTAAACATGTGGCAGTCTAAATTTATTCTTGACTTTGTTTCACGGTTCCAGTGGCAGTTCTGTGGCTATCTGAAAGAGCAGTCAGGAATCAGAACTTAAATGATACTTTGCAAACTGATATTCACCCGGAATCACTTCATTCGCGTAATAAATATCATGGAGCCCCAGGCCAAGACAGAATGCCAGACCAGGCAGTCAGACCTAACCTGATGAATTCACCTGTATCAAATGAACTGCATGAAGCATTGCCTCATGTGGTGATTGGTTCAGTGCTAATTGCCACAGAAAAGCTTTTGGGGGTTCATCCATTTGATGGATCAAAGATTCTCATTGTTGCAGCCAATCAAGTAACTGGATTTCAAGGTCTTATTCTCAACAAACATATACAATGGAGTTTTCTGCCTAAATTGGAAGAAGGCTTGGAAAATTTGAAAGAGGCTCCTCTGTCCCTCGGGGGTCCAGTAATGAAAACTGGAATGCCTCTTTTATCCTTAACTAGAACAGTTTCCAGAAATAATTTTCCTGAAATCCTGCCTGGAATTTACTTCCTTGATCAAGTAACAACAATTCACAAAATTGAGGAGCTGAAGTCAGCAAATCAACCAGTTGGGGATTACTGGTTTTTCTTGGGGTATTCAAGTTGGGGATGGAACCAGTTATACGATGAGATGGCGGAAGGAGCTTGGAACTTGAGTGAGGATGCAACGAGACATTTAAATTGGCCATGATTGCCATTTATTGACCATGTTTACTGTACTAATAACATTTCTGATATCCTTCTAAATGATAGAATTAATTTACAAAGCATATAGTAGAAAGTAATTTCTAGCGTCCGGGATTCATTAAAAGGCTTGGGAACGCAGAATTAGGAATTTGTGTGTTTGGTAAGGCATTAATCCAAAAATGTTGTTTAGAAATGGTTATTTAAACCACACCTTGCATGTTTAGTGCTTTTTTAAGCAAAAGATACTAAATCAGAGCTAACCTGAACTTCAACTTTCTACTATACGGTCTTGAAGTTTATATTAAAGGTTTAACTGCGTATTTTCTGACGACATATGGAGCAATAGATTAACTACGTGTGATATAATCCTATAAAATTTTCTTGTCAATGTCTTGTTTGTCGGATTTTTAGTGTGTTTGATGATTATAACTAAAATTATTTGTTTGGAAAATTATACAACAGGAACATAATTGTTTTATTTTTTATTCAAACTATTTAAAAGTCTATTTGAATTTGGGATTTAATTAGTTTTGACTTTTGATTATTGGAGGTGACAATTTTGTTTTTATAAGTTTATTCATTTTAGGCATTCTTAATTATAAAGGCAGTAAAAACTCACTTATTCAATTTATAATGTTTTACGCATGAATTTGACTTTCAAATTAATTTCTAAATCAAATTAAATGAATTCTATATTTGTATGATTCCAAAATGATAAAGCAATAGGTGAAAAATCAAAGACTGAAAGTGAGAAAGAAAAAAGAAAAAAGAACTGTGAGACAACTCTACGTGTCCCCTAGAAAAAAGATTCATACGATGCATAAACGCCAGTCACACGTCAAGATAAGGTTGTATAAGTGTGAAAATATTCCATGTCTTGGATTATACTCCACTGAGAGTTATGGCAAATGCAGGAAATTTGATATCACCAACACCAAGGAGCTTCAATCCAATATATAATCCATACCACTCTGCAACTAATCTCAAAACCTTGAGGTTACTTTCTCGGATTCACTCTTACAATAATAATGCCACTGTCACTGCTTCTTCCAAAAGAAAGGATGACTTGCACTCCCCATTGGTAACTCTATATATATCTTCTCCCCTCTCCAAAACGATTTTTTACTAACTTTTTTTATATCCATGATTCTTTACAAACTTTTCATATTTTCATTTTTGCGCCAGTGGTGGCAAACTCCTGAATTGAATATGTAAAATGTCATCTGTAAGTTCAATTATATCCAACCGAAGTTTAATAAATTAAATACTAATAGTGGGGTTAATGTGTATAACACATATACATATATATGAAATCTTGTAATAATTTTTTTTTGAACAAGCAAAAGGAATTTTATTGAGATCAAAACTAAACTGGTAGAAGCTGTACCAGATTAGAACAAAAATACAAAGAATCCGAGATGCACTAATACACGGCAGTAAATCTTGTAAAAATGACAGTATCTTAGGACAGAGATTTATTCCTTAACCATATGACATGTCTAATGATATTTACTTGATGTGATGAAATGTAGATTGGGAAGAACACGAGCAGGGCTCCTCGCCGTCTGATCACAATATCACCAGGTGATGGAAGATATCATGGGGATTGGACTAGTGACTATCTCGTCTCTTTGCACGACCTAGAGTTACAGGATTAGATTGAAGATGATAATAACTCGCAAAAGGATGCCCAAGTTTTTATCAACCTCTCCGTCCAAAAGGTGCTTACACAATGAAAAATTTAGATTAAATTGTGATTGGAACTAATGTACCAACATATATGTGTTCATGCATTTTCAATTTTATTTTTAAATATGTTTTTCCCTTTCTATAGTTCAATGTTAATGAGAGCATTTTGAATTTATTTTGTATCTTCAATATTGATGACTAGAATTAATACTCCCAGATTTCTAAGTCAATTGTTTAATTTAGTCCCTTGTCAACACTTGAACATGGTAATGCCAGCATGCTAGCTTTGGTTTATCAGTGGATGGAAGAGTCACTACATCCTTCACTAGAAAATGTAGCACCTGTTCTTCTCCGTATCACCGACAGGTATTTTCTTTCACCATGCAAAATGTACCAATTAATTTCTTGGTTTGGGATTTGTTACATTCCTTTGACAATGTAGATGTCAAATTTTTTTATTCAAATACCATGTACTGATATCTATTGATTGTGATCTCTAATTGTAATCTTTTGAACATTATGAGTTTGATTCTTCTTGTTTTCAAATTTGTAAGACCTCTAATATAATTAGCAAAATTTATACATAAATAAGTATCTTCTCTTAAGTGAATATTTTAGTGGTTGAAGTGTAAGAGAATTTTGGTAAGAGTAATATAAGTATATAACTATTCAATAAAAACGCATGTTGATAATATATCTCGGATGGCCTCGAACACTATCCAAAGCTTTCAAGTGGAGTAAAAGATTCAGTGACCAGTTGCGAGTTTCCCTCAATGTCAGTATATTGCTGGGTTCCTCCTCCTCCCGGGAGGTTCAAATTGAACTGTGATGCAGCTGTAGGGGAGGGTGCTTGAGCAGCATCTGGTGGAGTGATCCGAGACAATAATGGTTCAGTTATTGTTTCCTTTGCTTTCAAGTTGGGTGTTTATTCCATTATGCAAGCAGAGCTTTGGGCCATTGTGCTTGGCATTCAAATCGCGTGGTAATGCGGATACAAGGATCTCATGGTGGAGTCGGATTCGAAGGCTGCTCTAGCTCTGATACAGAATGGTTGCCAAGCATCTCATTTTGAGCTTATGAGGATATTGGTGGTATTTTCTCGTGTCCCCACACATACCGGGAGGCAAATCAAGTAGCAGATATTTTGTCCAAATTTGGTCTATCAAGTGATACTGATGTTCATGTTTTTGAGTTTATTCCTGCTCTTCTTTGTAATGCTGTGACAGCTGATGCTGCATCTATTTTGTTTCCTCGTGATTTCTAATTAAAGGGTTTCATTAGGGGCTTCCAGCCCCTCTTGACCACCAAAACATGCTTAGTTTCGGTTCCCTGTTTACTTTTTTCTACCAAAAAAACTCAGGCTTCTTTACTGATGCGTCTGAGTTTGCGGACAATTAAGTGCATAAATACATTATACACCTAAGAATTTCTTGGAATGAAAATGTGTTATTTGCCTGCATCATGTTGTTGCAATTTGTTCTGCTTTCTATTTAAATATTATACATGTATGTTCTCAGCACACACATACATAAAGAATACTTTCTTCAAGTTATCTACATTGTCAAATGCTGATTCTGTTTTGAAGTATGCTGTTTAATATATTCTATGGATGACTCCCTGTCTTTACTAATAATGGCTACAGATTGATGCAAAATTTAACGTATGGGTTCTTATAGCACGTAGAGATGACCGCAAGATACCGCTACCTGATATTGGAGGTGACCCTAATGTAAGTCTCTTAAACCCAAATAATTTCATTCTTTTGTGTCTCTTCTTGTGAGTCAAGTCTATGAGGTATTTTAATATAAATTAACGGTGAATATACTCTTATTTTAGATGAATTAAATAATTTCTCACTTTAAATGAACTAAATCTATATTTGAGTACTATTATTAGCTATAAAAGGGTGGCCACTCATTGAGGGCTGGAGAGGATAGATGTTTGCAGTCTTACCTTTAGTAAGAAAAATATTATTTAGTTATAAATGTTAGAAATTTGAGGCTTAAAATGTGTTACCATACTTCCAAGATGCTAAAGCTAGTGGAGCTAGTGGATAGATGATGTAACCACTTCTTTTATGCAGTTTTTAATTGGTTACTAAGGTTGTTATTTCTTTCTGGAGCACGTGTGAATTTCTTTTATATATCTTTGCTTTTCCGCATGCATTTTTAATGCGCCTCTCACCATCGGTATATAAGGGTGGAGGTTCCATTGTAAATCTGAAAAGATTATAATAAAAGTTCTCAAGATTACTAAGAAAATGTGTTAGCACTAAAGTTGCACCATTACCAGATATTTTCTATATTGTAAATAGTGATGGAGAAGTAGAACTGGCCTAAAGCAATATTTTCAACTTATATAGCTTTTTACATATTTTAAGAAGGAATGACAACACCTATACCAAATTTTTAGTCATGGGATGATCTCAAAGCATACTATATTCAATATTGTTGCCAAAATAATAAAGGGTAGTCTAACATAGCTACTCATACATTACAGGTGATTTATGTTAGACCGGGATACGAAGTTGATCTTGATTCTCTTGTACAAGATGCCATCAGATTAAACTCTGCAGTAAAAGTATATTTAGCAGAATTGCAAATCATGATTCTACAAGTTGGGTTTTAAAATGATTTATTTTGGAATCCTCCAGTTTTATATCTATATTTAATTTTGCAGGACACTTGCTCAGAATTGTGCGAAAAATCTGAGGGTACAATACGATGTAAGCAATTTTTTTTTTTTTAATTTGAAAAGCTAAAGGCAATCAATAAGGTCATTTTTTATTACTTTTTTTCTGTTTTGTAATTCAAGGAACACCAACAATACGAAGTAACCTTGAAAAGAAGAATAAAGATGAGCTTATAAAAGATCGTTTTATTTTTCAGATATTACTGGACAAGGCCTAGCTTCTGTTGATAAAAGGTGGTCTAGACTATTGGAACTAAAGAAAGAAAATTTATGATTTATAGTACAAAGTAAGAAGAAGTTTTATGTATAGAATAATCGTCAGTTTGCAAATAGATTGTATTTATGTATAATGTATTGATGAATAATATCCTCCTTTCTGAGAGGTATACCATTACTAATGAATGCTTGGATAATCTGTTTTACTTATTTCTGCATGTGGATATGGATGATATATTTTACGGAACAGATCAGCTTTTTAGACCTTAAAGTACAAGCGAGATTCTTATGTTTTAGCCATGAATTTTTTAAGTTTCATCCGAAGTCGATTTAGAATGCACAGGCTTTAACTTCTTTCTTTTTTTTTTAATATACAATTAGCACCATGGATTTATTTGAACAAGTGAGTTGGCACATAGCGGAAACTAACATCACTGCATTCCATTTTCCAAAATTCAAAATGACACTCCAGATTTCTGCCCCAGGAATTTTCCCAATGACCGGCAGCTGTAAATGCTATCTTTTATACAAAAAAAATGTTAGAAATATCGGTCGTCATTATTCATACCAAAAAATTGGTGATAATTTAATTTCAATTGACATCCATATTGATTAGCAGACGAGCTTTTAACGAACAAGATCCACATGGAAGAATCACTGATCCAGGTAAGGTATCAACATTGAGTACAAATATCCCACTTCCCTCCCTCAATAAGGAATATCCCATTTTCTTCAATTCCAACGAGTCTACAGAGAAGTAATCACCGCATCTGCATTGATAAAACAGTTCCAATGCTTCTCCATCATCTTCAATCATCATATCCTGTAAGCTCAAATCTTCGGCAACATCAGCAGCCAAGACATCCTGCCTTGAACGTCGCAGCTCATTATCATAAAATGAGCGGGAGCTTGAATTACTAAGAATCTCCCACGCCTTCTGTACTTTGAGAAATCTCTCTCCGGCTGTTTGATTACTGGTGTATGTCTCGGACGTCTTCAATAGCTTATCAGGATGTAAGCTGAGTACAGCACTTCGGTAACTAGCACGAATTTCTTCATAATTTGCATCTTCCTTGACATGGAGAACCTCATAATGGGTTTCCTGAATATCATTCTTGTCCAGAAGCATTTTTTGGATGTTGCTTGAGCTCAAATCACTAAGAGTGAAAGATTGTCTGCATACAACAGATAAACATCAGAAACAAGCAAATGGTCATACTAAATCTAATTACAATACTTAAACCATATATCACAAATTCTCTTGTTTGGACTTGAAATCAATGGAGAATCCAATTGAATACCATTGTCAGGAGTATATTTTAAATTAATGTTATTTTGAACTTCTCAAAACATAGTAAGATTTTGTTTGGATAAATTTCTTATTAAGTACTAATAGGAGAAGAAAATAGGGTAAAATGAATTAAACTACTCTCATATGTTAAAGTTTGATTCATTTGCTTCTATTATCTTCTTCTATAAGTATTTATCCAGACAAAGCGTTTTTGATTGAGATTTAGTAATGAAAAACCAGAAAACAAGTAAGCAGTAATAAAACTTTAAAGCAGTCTTAATCAAAATGAACATCTCTAGCATTTTGAAAGCTTCCAAATAATCCAAAAACAATGATTGGAGCTCGAAATATATCCCAATAACACAACACAAAGTCCAGAAGCAAAAAATCAATCGAACCATCAAATAAACTATACAATATTAAGTGTAGGAGCACAGAAACAATCCTCCCTCGCGTTCAGTTTAATTGAAGACAAAATTAACGCATTCTGCCACAAATACAATATCCCTATGTTTGTGATTCACAATTGAAGACGAAACAAACAAAAAGGGAGTATTACTATTCCTACTTATCAAAAGCTACGTTCGTGGAGTGGTAACAGTAACACAACGGAGGCGCGGTTGCGGCACTTTGAACGACACCGTTTGAGAAAAGAAAATAAATAAGTAAAATACGAGTACGTACTCGGAATCAGAGTTCGGTTAGATCTGTGATTTATGGCTTCTCTTCTCCACTTTCTGCTCTCTTCCTCTTCCGCTTCTCCAACACTTTCTCTTTTTTCGTTAGGTTGAAATTAATAATTACTCTTTTTCCTTCGTTTTATTTTTATTTAATAACAATACAATACCACATCTTGATGGTTTTTTTTTAAGAGACACATGTTGATATTGAATGATGGGAATTTTGTAAAACTGGTTCATTATTAAAATTAAACTTTCAGTAAAATAATTTATATTATTTCTTAACAGAAAATTGTTTTTTATGATAAAAATAACTTTGAAGTGAAAATTAATATAATTTTTTATTCATCACAGCTCACATAATTTTATTTTGAACTTACTCTCTTTATTTCTTTTTAATTATCGATTTTGTAATTTTGTTATTTTTAATTTTTAAAGTTTGAAATACATTTTTGTCAATTATATCTTTATTTATCACCTAATTTTTAATTAGTTCACACTTTTACAAAAATTAAGATAGTAATTGATATCGACCAACAATCTAAATGTTTTTATCTTTTATTGATAAATGATCAATTTAATTTCTAAAAATGAGACGATTTCCATTTAATACTGAAAGTAATGACAAAAAGATCTTTGAAAGTGTAATTATTATTAATTTTAGTTCAACATTTTAAAAATCGTATACTTTAAGTGACAAGTTAATATATTTTTCTAGACTAAAATGACAAGTTAGATTCAGGTTTCAAATTGATAATGTAGGAACTTCTGGTATCTTTTTTAATCATTTTATTATTTTTCAATGATTAAATTGATAACACCTCACACTTTCAGGAATAAAATAAAATCATCAAAACATGATCATTGTGAGAGACTAGTTTCTTTTGTTAGATCTAACCTTATTACTTAAATATATTTTATTATCAACTAATCACAATATTATATATAAAGTAAATTTATTAAATTGTTACCGTAAAATTCATTTTAGAAAATGTAATGAATGAGATAACATTCTTGAAGGAATTACTTTTTAATCATGATGGGACACATCTCTATGAGCATGCCCTTGTGAACTCCATTTATGAAGTGATCGAGGCGTACTTGATTTAGTTCCAAAGTATTGCTCGAGTATATTAACTTGCTTCTCCGTAAACATAGTTACTCTTTGTTTCTTCAATTGTATAACTTCGTTTCTAGCTTCCATGTATTTATTGGCAAAAATGATACTTTATGCATATAATAGTGCTCATTTATACGTACATTGCCCCTAATTAAGCGATGGCTCCAGCAAATCTATGGTATATTGTCAAAAATAAATTAGCACAACCCTTTAACTTTTCCCACTCACCCTTTCCATATACGTCGCTCACACTAAATTAGTAAAGTCCACACTGCAAAAACCTCCTGCCCTACAATTGAGACAGAGTTACATGTTTTTAATATATATTTACCATCTATTCATGCTCCTATAATTTATACTAGTTCATGTGATTTAAACAAGGAATTAGAAGAGAGGAAGAGACAATGACATTACAGCTCTATAATAGCTGGAAAACTTGAATCTCTCGTATGGTCATACGTAAAAGTGTATCAAAACAACTCGGATGAATGGTTCTGCTAGCATTAACATTACAGATAACAATTCCATACTATATAATTAAATTCTATGATAATATCATTCCCATGACAAAGCGTACTGCAACTTTATCCATTTATATATCAGCAGCAAGGAAGTTACCGGACAGTGCTACCTGCGTGAAAATAACGAATGACTTATGACGCCCATACCAAATAAATGACACCAAGCAGTTGATGAGAGAGAGAGAGAGAGAAAGTACCTTCTCGCCCAATTTGAAGGCAGGCAGTCCCTTGTAAGGGCAGGTACTGCACCTGAAAGCATCCCCTAGCCCACACTGCAGACCAAAGACAATTTTGAGAGCAATGCCAATTATGGTAGAAAAAATCTGAAATAGTATTAGCGGAAAGATTGCCATAATAGGTGGTAACTATTCACAAGGAGCATATCACAAAATCTGCAAGAGAATTGTAGCTCTTATGATACTAGCCACAATGACCATAATTCTAATCAATTTTAGACATTCTTATTGAACACAGCCTTAGAAAAAGGCTTAGAACTTTTTTACCTAAAATGAGCAGAACGAAAAAAATGAATTCTTATTGAACACAGACTTAGAAAGCATAAGCAAACTGCATAATGCAAAAGAAAAAAAAGAACACATACATTGCCACAAGCTGATTGAGGATTATTAAACTGTTCTGTTGTCAATCCTAACTTCAATACTTTTTCCTCTTCTTCAGCCCTCCCACAGGTGCAATTTTTGCAGGCTTTTCTTGTGCTCCCAATTTCACAATCACCTATAGCATAAACATGTCAGCTAAGAGCCCAATATCACACAGAATACTAGTTGAGGAACAGAAACTTAAAAATTGTTCCTTACCAGGTGGCAGCTGGGGTTTCTTTAAATCTTCTTCAGTCAAAAGACTATCTTCATCAATCAGATCTGAATCAAACTCAATTTGCATTTTAGGTGAACTCTTTATCACCTTCTTTAGCGCAAAAGACGAACCAATTTTCCATGAAGGCTTTTTAGCTTTGATCTATTGTGCAATACAAAGCACGTTGATAGTTAGAATTTGTAAGATGGTCATGGCAGTTAATTAGGAAGAAAAAAAAAAACAAGAATGACTTTTGATGATTCAAGGCCCATATGCCACTCAACAGGCAATGGGAAGACAAATATGCCAGAAGGAACAGGGGGAAATCATGATTTAAAAGAAAGAAAAAATCTAGCTGAAATTATTGATCATGCTAAAAATGAAAAATCATTAACTTGAAAATACCGGTAAAGTGGGTTTCAAGACATGGGTTTCAAGACACATGTCAGCCTGTTATTCAACTTGTCTGACAAATTTCTATTGTATCCTGTTGTACAACAGACCAAACACAACAAAACAATACGAAAATGATGAATAGAGATGACAGAGGCAGATACCAGTTAATAAAACTTACCCCAGATAATTGTAAAACTTGTGTTTCTGTAAACCCTGCCAACAATAACTTGTTCTCAAGAGCAGATATTATCTGCAAGGACATTGGGGGAAATAATCAGATCATGCAGTAGAACAATACACATTGAGGCACAATGTAAGCTGTTATTACCTTATCAAATGAACCCACAGCAGACTGAGATGACTTGCGAATAAGAATGGTACCATCTACTTTTAACACTCTAAGGATTTCTTGAATCAGTTGGTCCACAGGACAATCAATTGACAGCCAGATTAAAATCACAAAATCAACAGAGGAAGAATCCACTGGCAACTTGCCTGAAATTTGCAAAAATAGGTGATAAAAAATGGTCTCTTCAGCTATAATACAATAAAATATGATATGTGCACAAAATGGAAAATCGAGCATTTGTAAGGGAAATAGAAACTTCCATCCAACTTCTTCCAAGAAACAATAACTATGGGGTTGGCATATGTTAAAGGAATTGGACAAAATACAGGAAGGACTAGCTAATGGCTATTTCCAGGTTTCTCACAGTTCAGGCATTTCATTTCGAAACTAAAGGTTAAACCAGTGATCTTTAAAAGATCCAAAACTGAAGTAGCTAAGGCAAAACATTGAAATTTGTCCCCTTTTATTGTTGCAGATAAACTAAGCAAACAAAGAAAAAAGCTGGGAAAGTGACAAAGAAGAAGAAAAGAAGACTCAAACAACATCACATCCTTACTCAAAAGTAATTGGGCTATAAGTTATACAAAATAAATTCGTGCTGAACCAAGAAAGATGAACTTACACAAATATACAACATCTAACAAGTAAAAACAATGCATAACAGCAAGTATGTTGTACCCTTTCTTACCTACATTCCCTTATTTTCTACAGTAAATAAAGAAAAATAAAACATAAATAGAAAACTGGTATTTAGCAAAATTTGAATTACTTAAGAGTGATGCATATTCTACACGAACAACCAGAGCATAGAATGATAGATTATTAAAGCGCACGCAGAAATGCAATCAAAGGAGCGGGAGAAATACTTAAGAGTGAGGCAGAAGTAAGAACTAGAGGATCCCATTGCTCAACTCCTTCATTCCCAAGCTCTCTAATTGCATCAAACACTTGACTGACGGGAAGAACTGCTCCATCTGTACATGCCAACAAAGCACCATGTGTCTTTGCACCATCCTGCAATATTCAAAAAATTGCATTTAAAAATGTTACAAACCAGAATCCAAATTTTATTTTATAGTCCTAAAAAATTTAACTTTATCCCTCTCCATAACCAAGTAATACTGAAATTTGATTCCACAGTCCAGTATCATTAAGCTAGTCAGTCCAGAAAACGCAACGAATACTCAATTAAATTAACATTTAACAGAAAAACCATCTATCACATGAATCAGCATAAATCAACAATTCTACAGTAATAGCAACATTTTTTCAGCCAATAGCATTCCTCGTTCAAGGACACAGAGCATAACCATTAAAACAAATAAGGGAATTAGGGCGTTTGGGGAAGGAGATAGACCTAGGAATCAAAGAAAGCAAAGAAAACTAAAATCGTGTTGCAGCGCAAAATATTATAAGAGGAAAGAAAGTGAAAAAAAAAGGAAGAAAAAGAGGGAACGAACCATTCTTATTCTGATCGGAAGTAAAAGCAACAGCACAGAATCGAAGCTTCAAGTTGCCGACTGCAGAAATTTATGAAACAGAGACGGTGCGGTTTTTGGTTTTTAAACAGGGGAAGGAAATCAACCACACATGCTAATCACGTGACCTCTTAGTTAGGTGTAATCAAACCAGGGTTTGCTTTTTACTTAACCTATCTATTTTTATTTTCTTTCTTTCTTTTTGAAATGGGATAAAAAGTGACGAAGTGCTTCTTTCTTACTTTTTTCTCTCTAGCTATTTAATATATCCTTTTTCGTTTTTATCTTTCATATTTCTTTCTAATCCAAACAAAAATGTAAAGATGAAAATTCCCACTTTCTACGGAAAAAATTATTATGATAAGTATAATATTTATGATTAAAACTTATTAGAGTAAGCTTAACGATAATTTAAGATCCATTTGCACAAAGTCAGCTCAAATCTTGGTGATGCAATTGAGCATAACATATATATTATTAATATGTTTTTATTATACTTTTTAATACATAACTTAATTAAAATATACTAATAATATATAGATTTTTTATATTGTTATTTAATTATAAAATTAATTAATATGCAGGATAAGATGATTAATTACAAAAAACCAAATGCGAGGTAAGACGGTTGATTTGTGTAATAAATCTCTTTAACGACATTAGTTAAGTTAAGGCTATGTTTAAATTCATGAAAATAAACAAATGGAAAGGGATGGGGTAAAATGGATTTAAGATCCATTATCTGGATTAATATAATAATCTGAAAAGTGATGTAGAATGAGATTCTGATTTCATTGGTCTTGTTTTATTTCTTTTTTGATTGTCTATTCAAAATTTTCGAGATGTCTTTTTCTGAATTTTACTGGTGACGCTTCCATATACAAATGCTCACCAAGTGTTTGATCCTCTGCCCCTAACGAAAACTGAAGCTTTTTCCAAACCTCCTCACATCCCTAAATGACCATAACCAGTGCATTCTTTTGGATTTAAAATCCAATTAGACAGAAGCAGCCTTGTTCCATTCCCATGTCAAGACTTTTATTTTCTCCAGCATCTCGTCCATACCTCTTTTCGATTCTGAGAATATCAAAGCATTAAGAGACCTCCATATCATTGCATACCACACTAAACACCAACACCACCTCTTCTTAATAATATGTTGATCATAATGAATACTAGTAGTGACAACGAGACACCACGAAACCAATGACAGGAACATATTCGCGCATAAGCTGCATGATTCAGCACCTTTGTTCCATGTTGGAACCGAAACAACTCCAAGTCATTATCACCAAAGCTGGCCTTCACTCTCACCTTCCCTTCACTGCCAAGTTAATCTTCTTTTATGCACTTTCTCCAATGGGAAATCTATCCTATGCTCATTCCCTTTTCCAACAAACTTCCATGCACAACTCCTTCATTTGCAACACTATGATTCGAGCCTTTGCCAACTCTTCCTACCCTCTTCAAGCTCTATACACTTACAACCACATGCACACTACCAATGTTGTCTCTGACCATTTCACCTACAGCTTTGTGCTCAAGGCATGCTCCTAAGCACACAAGTGTGCCTAAGAATTTGGCAAATGTGATGAGTTTACTATTTTTTCCAAAGGGGGTGAAGTTCACTGCACTGTTCTCAAACTGGGGTTTGATCAAGACCCCACTAAAAAGACAATTAAGATTATTCTAAAAGCTAAGCATTGATGACAAAAATAAATATCTTTTGGCTTTTTTATTGGCTCTTATAAAAGTTAGGCATTGATGACAAAATTAAATAGATAAAATTATAAATAAGTCAATGTCTTTTCTTTCCTTTTTTTTCATTGCACTTGCATACATGAGACCCAAAACCATTATATTCGTTCCGTGGTGTTTTTCTTTTTTATTATTTCTTTCTTCTCTTGTTACAGACCTAATATAGTTATTTAAATATGTAAAAGTAAAACAAGAAATAACTATAAGAAATATGCTTAAAGAATATCATTAATTTTTATGCATAAAAATAAAAAAAAAATTCAATATAATATAATTGGAAGTAAATAAGTCAACAAATATCATTAGAGAAAAAATTATGAATTATTCAACAAAATTACTATGTAAGCATCTTATCTTTGTATTAATTTTAGTCCTTTTTAAAACCACCAAAAAAATTGTAATTTATCATAGAAATCCTAATGACAAAAATAAAAATAAAAATTTTCAAATATCGGAAAAAAAAAACAAAAAAATATTAGGAATTAAATACAAAAATTGTATATATATCAAGAATCACAAACATATTTTAACCTTAAATTAATAACACAAGTAATATATTCTAATTTAAATTAATTATTAACCCTAATATATGGTATGATAATTCAAATCAATTGAATAGATACAGTGATGACAAAAATAAATTAGAAGTTTAGTTTTATAATTTTTCATCTATATTATTTTTCATTTATAAACCGCATGGAGAGGATATCAACATCAACATGGAGAGGATATAATGAACTTTATTCATCTCTCATTTCAAAGACGGAACAAATTGATTTGAGAATTGAAAAAGGATATGGGGCACTGCCCTCAATGATACTTCTGCTCTCAAGAATATTATTAGTATACAAATGCGGTCTGAGGAATAAGAGTAATGTACTAAACACAGTATTAAGAACTTAAATGTAACATAATTCTGTTCTAATGTCAGGGCTTCAAACTAAAGAAACCTAATCTCTGGCAAAGGAGAGAAGAGATAATTGTTATGACAAGAATTACAAAAAGAATTATCTTCGCTCCTGCGATCTCCCAGATTCCAATGGATGTTTGGAAGATTCTAGATAATTTCTACCTTTAGCATCTGTATGTTTCTCTTCCCTGGAATCACGAGAGGCCTTTTGCCGCCGCAGCATATCCTCTGCATAGCGGCGCCACAATGCTTCTCTTTCTTTTCTTGGAACTTTGTTATATCTTGGATCAGATTTTAAAAGACGTTTAGCTGTAGACCAAGAATTAAGCACTGTTTTTCCATCGTCGGTTTCTTGAGATGCAGCATCAGAAGTCAATACTTCAGCCAAGAGAACTCTAAACTCGTGTGCACAACGCTGGTCAAATCACAATGGTCACGAGTGTTAAGAGTGGGACGTACAAGTGCCACTGTGTCGAAATTATCACTGAAAAGCACACATGTATATATATATATATATATGTATGTATATGTGCGTGTCTATATTTGTAAACCATAATATAGCAAAAGAGGATGACATAGAAAACCACTAGCATTATATATTGTCACTTACTTCCTGAAGCATCTTGACATGTTCCCGAAAGAGCTTTTCTGTGTCCGATGGATCAAGATCAGGATTAGTTACACGTCTTTGAGGATCCTTTTCTAATTTAGGCTTAGATTCCGTCCATGATGCCTAAGAACAGGAGCACACAAATGTTTAACTTATAATTAATGAAAGAAAATAGGATAACGAATTTATCACCATTAACAGCAACTTCCTACTAACATAAAGCAAATTACAAGCAAGGAATCTTAATGCAATTCAACCTTCCAAGTTACAACCATTCATTCGCATTTAATCTAATTCTTATCTCTATTTTCAATTTATCCCTCCTAATCTACTGAATTCGGTTTAGTCCTACTCATGATGGTACTGTATTGCATCTAATCAGAAACCGGTAGAATAAAGCTGAAAAGATACCAATACTCAACAAAAATGAAATTAATCCAAAGGGGCTACAAACATTCTAATCCTTTTGAGATTATTCTTTTTTGAGTATGTGGGGACTTGAGTTGATTATTAAAGATGAAAATAATAAATGTAACCATACCAAAAACAAAAATCTATACCAGAGGGTCTTTGATTATCTCCACAAGTAAAGCTTGAAAAGAAGTGACTGCCTCTTTTCTTCGAATTTTTAGTCGCACCCTTTCCATTTCCTGTTCTTCTCTTTCCTTTCTTTTGCGCAGCTCCCGTTCTCTTTCCCTGAGCTTGTCCTGTAAACAAGTTTCAACTTCAAGTATTTTGCTTCATAACCAATACAGATACATCACAAAAAAGTGAATGAAAATGAGTTGTTGGGAGAACATCTATACACAAATAAATCAATAAGAAAACTCAAATACCCATATTCCGATAATAAAAGTCACTACAACAAACTTACAACATCCTCTACCCACTAGGAATATAGAGCAGCAGTATGTTAAGAACCAATAACAATAATAATAGAAAAAAACAAAAGTAGATGACAGTTATTCTCAATTCTATTTAGCAACTTATGTTGATTAAAAAAAGGCATTCAGCACACATTAACCAGTTAATACCTGCTCCTCCCTTTTAGCTTTGGTCTCTCTTTCTGCTGCATGTTCAGCAGCTTTCAGTTCAGATATATACTCATTGAACAAAACTTCCCTATCCTCATGCCTCACAGATTTATATCTTGGGTCATCCCTTAAACTTTCTTTAACCTGCATCAACAGAACAGAACACTATAAATTAGAAGATACATGTCAAAGAAAAGGTAAGACATGCCACATTCAAAAGTTACACACGCACATGTACATGTATACTCCCACTTGTTTCTAAAAGGAGTTATATTACGAGCTATATCCTTGATTAACAAATCCAAAGTTTAAGCTTGCTGTGAGAAAATGAGAGCTAAATTTTCTGAATGTGCTTCAGTATTTTTTCCATCTAGCAGAATGGACTTAGCACTTTAAGACAAAATGTGTTTCAAAATCCTGCATCTAAAGAACAAAAATGAATGTCACAACTAATTCAAAGTGCACCCATACCCTGGCCCAACGGGAGTTAAAAGATATATCTCCTCGCTCTTTAAGCATTGACTTAAAACTGGCAGCAGCAGCTGCACGCATTGCTTGAGCCTTTTCTTCAGCAGCTTTCTTCAAAGGAAGCACTCTGAAACACAAATAGGAACTCCATCAACCAGCATTCTGTAAAAGTCCCATTTGATAATAAAAAAAACCATCTACCATGCAAATTCAAAGAGTTCAGAGGGCATAAGGACACACCCACAGCGAATCCGAGAGTCTGTCATTAACCTACTACCTGCTGACTCATGTTGCTTTCAAGGATTATCAATAGAAATCATTTCTGTCTACGAAAAAGTTCAATATTAATGCAAATGAGGAACCGAACCAAAGCAGTACATATACACACAAAGGAAAGAACTAAGCCCAGTCGGATGTACCAAATTTCGAATAACAAAATCAAAAGGATTGGCTGGAAAGATGTCATTGATTTCAAACAAATTGTTGCATACAACAATTGTGCTGATGTGTAGAAAAAAAAATAGACACCGGCATGCAACAAACATGACTTAATTCCTTCATCTTTATGCCTATTTGTTATGAAGAAAATGAGCTACATTAATATAATTCCCCTCTCTCTAGGGCATCCTGCGAAGAGAAGGTAGAATGTAAAGAAGGTTAACAAAGGAAATATTGCATCTGCACTCCCAGTTAACTGGTAGATTCTGTAGAGCTAGGAGGGTCGGTGGGGGGGGAAACTCATTCTAAGCAGTAGTAGGATCCTGTGAGTTTCGCAGCAGATCAATAGATAGTATCCTAGTTCCTAGATACGTACTAAATACAAATCAAGACATTAACATCATAATTTGTATAGGTTCATCGAATTCCTTTGACAAAATATTGAAATTTCAACTGATAAAAGAATCTTGGATTTCAAGTAATTAGAATTACATAAAGCACAACTTTGAATATTGTCATCAATCATCACACTTTTGAGGTTGTTAACCAACCATACCCCATATTCAGACTAATGATTTCCAGCATTATCTTTCATATTTCTAAGTCAACAGATTTGCATTTGCCAACATTATTGCAAATCCACAACATGATATTTATACTGTATTGGCTAATTTGTGGATAATTCAATCTCATGTTTGCCACTGAAGGATGCATTACAACCATAATTCAATTCAGAAACATGCCTATTAAGAGAAATTAACCAAATATCGGCCTTCTGTATTTTGTATGCCCTACATACATGATGAATGATCAGAAAAACCAAATGAACTATTAAATTTCCATGTTAAGATGCTTAAGAATGACACAGATACAAAATACAGACTTCCAGTCATAAAACTCCACAAAAGCATCATATGACGTGTATAATTGTTTGATGTGAAAGGCCAACTCAGCTTCCAGGCTAGGAGGTCCAAAAGCATGATCAGTGTGAAAATTAACAAATCAAATAAGTAAATATGATGGACAGGATGCTGCTTATGTGAAAACATCACATGCAAAAAATTGACAGAAAGCTAAAAGGAATATCCTATCAAAATGCAAAGTGGCACCTTTCATTCAATAGATGCTCTTGTTCCTTGCGGTCCAATGCCTCAAACCGTGGATCATTTCCCCAATTCTTCCGGAAAGTTTGATAATCAGTATTGTAATTAATATCCTAAAAAAAGGTAGATAGATTTTACAACGGAATAATAATAAGTATGAATGAGCATCGAAATGAGGTGATATTAACCTCTGAGGCTTCATCCAGTAACAGCTTAAATCCTTCAATTGCAGCCTTTTGTGCAGCACGTTTTTCTTTGCGTTCTTCTTCTGCACGAGTTTTAACATAATGCTCAAACAAGGATCTCCTAGCAGAATAACTTGGGATGGCCTGTAATAACACAGATTAAAATTTAAAAAAAGAAAAAAGAAATTGTAGATGACAACATAAACAAGACAAAATGTGAAAAGAAAAAACATTAAGATAGAAGAAAATACAATGTTGGGTGTAAGACATCTAAAAGGAATAGACCATTTTAAACCAAGGTACATTCTCTCAAAAAATTCCTAGCTATGCATATCCATCATGAGAAATTCCCCCAAAAAACCATGGACAGAAAACCACAAGGAAGCTATTGAAGATAATCCTATTCAAAAAATTCTGCAAAAGGGGAAAAAAATCTCGCAAGAGTCCAATGAGACACGCCAAGTTTTACCTTCCCACCCACCCCACCCCACCCCAAAAAAACACAGTTAGAAGTAGCAAGTTCTTAAAAAAATTGAAAGTAGCGAATGCTTAAAAAATTGAAAGTAGATATAAATATAATATTAATATGGCTCCTATGCTGAAACATTTATATACATGGAGAATTTAGAACTTGCTCTTAAATCCATTACTCAATCAGGTGATGTACAAAAAATTAGAATTAATTCCACACAATTTTTTTTTTGTATTCACATTTTCACTTTTTGACAACGTAATCAAGTGAGACTACTTACACATGAAAGGTATAGAATTTGTATAGAAACTGTGTGTCTTGGATGACCACACAAAGCCTTTATTTATAATGAGCAAACAGGATCAGTATTGATTCATGGGATCAAGCTAATAATGAGAGTAATAAGGAATAAAGCCCTAATTGCTATCTAATGATAAATAAGAGAATATTATGTAATCTAACACTCCCCCTTAAGCTGGAGCATATATGTGATATGAACCAAGCTTGTTCCAAATATGGTAAACCTACTAGAAAGGAAAGGCGGTTCTAGCTGTGTGGTTGTGCGGAATAAATGACAGCTCAGCAGCAGACAATGGAGGCCCGCAGTTACGAAGGGTACTGTTCACTTGTGAAAAGAGCATGCAATGTAAGCGTGAGATGCACACGCGTGAGGCCACGTGTGTGCAGACGGCGGCGCAGTTGTGGCGTCTGGTTCATCAAAGACAGGCGACGATGGTCTCAAGTAGGCACTGACGAAAAGGCATCGGGAAGGCTTCCAAACAAGGCAGAGGAGCAGTGCGGTACTGTTCACCACGATGAGGGCCTGGCGAGCAAAAAGACGTGCGTGAGAACACGCCGGTGGTTCTTCAATACACGATCAATGGCGCAGCCTAGATCAGCGGAAGGAAGATCCGCGGGTTATTGGCCGGAAAGGTCACAGAGCTCCAGCCACAGCCACTGCTAGAGGCCGGAAAAGCTTAAACTAGTTATTGAAAAGAAACGGGGAGTGGAGGGCCCACTGGGGACAGCGGGTCCCCGGTGAGACACGATTTTTGAGATACCTCACCCAAGAATAAGAACAATCTGCTCTGCTACCATATAGAATTTGTATGGAAACTGTCTTGGATGACCACACAAAGCCTTTATTTATAATGAGCAAATAGGATCAATCTAATAATGAGAGTAATAAGGAATAAATCCCTAATTGCTATCTCATGATAAATAAGAGAATATTATGTAATCTAACAAAAGGCATAACTACTAAATGAACACTATTCCAGACATCATATAGCATGACAGAATTAAGACAAAGTTGACAGAAATCCCAGCAGCATTGAACTACAAGTGCACAACTCATGCAAAGCCTATTATTATAAGAGTTCCAGCTGAAGGAAAGGCCACTGTTTCCCAAATCAAAATATATTATAAAAGCATTTAATTTCATGAAACCTTAAAGCGTGGATCAAATACTATCTTTGGCAATTCTTTCTCCCACTTTGAGAATGGTGCCACTCCTCGCTCCTTAAGCATCTCCTACAAAATTCACAGGCACAAATATACACAACATTAGATACAAACTAAGGCATATTTGAGAGTGCATCATGGTTCATGGTGTATTGCTTACACAGAACAGGTTTAAATAAGGCATGAACACAATTTTATTCAGTAAATCTTACAAGATATAAATTTTAGCAGATTTTATAGTTATGTAAAATGCAGTAAGAAAGGATTCAACGTCATATTATCAAGGACTTCGTTTTGTAAGTGATATTTTACATGGCAGTTGTTACACTGGTAACAAACAAGAGGAAAGATTGATTTTATTCAAGACAAACAAGGGTTCAGGCTAGGACCCAAAGTAGGAGAACACCAAACAAGATGAATACAAGTATGTGAAATGGTGCAATAGATAATTTAATTATGCAGCAATTTAACAATCTTCCATAAACTAATTTGATGATTAAAAATTAAAGAACAATATAATCACAAAAAAAAAACAGCAAATAACATCCAAACAAAAGTACCATCAAATAATAAAAACATAGGGTGGAAGAAAAGCAAAAGGGGTTGGGGGGAGGTACATTTCATATGATAATTTTAATGTAGTTAACAATCTATAATGAAATCGGTGCAGGAGGATCAGGACTCCTCATTACAGAAACAAAGACAAAGCAGGAAAGAACTACATCAGCTCAAAGAAAGAAACTAATATACCTTAAATTGAATGATGCACTCCTCCTTTGAAGGCCCATTATCTTCATCTTCAGAATCTGAGGATGTATCAGAGACATCAGCATCACCATTAGTATCTTTTTGTTTATCTTTGTTATTATCTACTTGCAGGCCCTTAGCTGCAGAATCAACTGTTTTTGAACCATTTGATTCCGGTCCTGTTTGTACTGATGGCGCAGGAATAGAAGAGGAAGCAATAGGTGTTCCTGAGTCCTGCAATTTCTTCTTGATCAAATCCAATGCCGATGATGAGTTCTGTAGAGTAGAGGGTTTAAGAGCTGCAGCATCACGACCACCAGTATTAATAGCAGGAGCATTCAGAGTAACCATTCCAGACCCTCTATCAGACAATACATTAGTATTTGGAACTGACATTAAATGATCTTTTGCAACATCACCATCCTGCTTCTTTTTCAATTCAGCCACCTCATTTGGGATTTGCCAGCAGCTAGTCTACATACATAGAACAAAAGAATAAACAAAGTGAATAACGGATAAATGGTATATAACTATATAACTACAACTATAACTATATATACACATTAACTGTACATTTACATTAAATACAATTTAGCAAAAATTACATTTTAAGATTGGGTGAATATATTTCCTATTAGGAAACCAAAAGAAAGGCCAATGTGTTGATAGCATGACTTATTAGCCAATATTTCAGTTTATGTTCCAAAATTGGAAATGTCAACAATAAAAGTGGCCTCCTTGCTTTTACCAAAACTTTAAAACAAACCAACAAAAAACTACTGCAAGGTAAGAGACAGCATGCTAATCAAAAATCCCAGAAAGGTTCTCACATAGAAAAGTGTCTATGTTGTAAATCAGAAATAACTCTTATGCTGTTCCAGAACATACGTATATGTGTCAGTGAGGCAGATGCATCTGTAATAAATCATTTTTGTTAGTTCTATTAATTGTCCAAACAAAAGAACAGACCTCTGAAATATAAAAAAGCCTTCAACTATACTATATTACTATCAGAACTCCTCAAATTTCCATTGTAACTGCTAGGACAAAGAATGGTTTGGACATGTCTAACACACCCCCGCACACAAAAGATCTTTGGGCAAGAATCATGAATGATGTGCAGGTCCATTTCTGAAAAAAATTAACTTAAATATGTAAAATGGGGGTTGACAAGTTTTAGAAAAGAAAGAGAAATAACAGAGAAAGAAATGAACTCTGATTTTATTTCAGTAATGAAAAGTTAGTTTTTGTTAGTTACAATAGAGGTTTATATAACCTCTGAATCTGTCTAACTGAAATAACTAACTTCCTAACTGATTGAACTAATTACAGAATGTACAGAGGTGTAGATAGCAGAAGCTACACGTGTACAGAAAGAGAGGTGCTGTTAGCAAAAGCTAACCAGCACTTACAATATGTATATTTGCTAGATACAACTCTAATAACAACGATCATATTCCTAAACTCTCCTTTCCTATGAAGCTTAAGCTATTAGATGGATGCCCAAGAATGATTTCCTCTCCCTAAAAATGTTATCAAGCATGCAAACCCTCCATTCAACAAGAAGCACTGCTAACACAATATCATAGTGAAGCCAAGAAAATCTATCCTACAACAAATCAAGTGCAGTGGTAAAAAGCAATCTGCAGAATTTTGGCAGACTGCTTCAACCAAATCAAATTAAATAGCTTGTATTTTCCTTTTCTTTCCCTTTCTTTATGATCAAACATTGAATAAAAGACCTTACTTTAAATGGATTTATTAAAATTTTGGTTTACAAAATATTTCAATGAATTTTTGCACACTGCTTCAATCCATGGAGACATGTAGCCAAATCAATCTGCTAGAAAAAATGCTTACTTCTTGTTGTTCCTGTTTCTTTTCCTTTTTTTCACAAATTATCCTTCTACTAGAGAAGTTCATATCCAATTTTTTAAGTTCCTCGATCTCGCCTATGTACATCCCATATAAACTCGTATGGAAAAGAAACATTATTCCTGTTTTCCTCATCTTTTCAATAATATTACACCAGCTAATAGCAGTTAATAATAATGATAATATAAAGCTGTAGAGTAAAACAAGGGAAAAAAGGAAGAACTTGTCACAGCAATGTAAATAACAATTTAGAAAAAGCATAATTACAAACAGGGAACAGGCAACATCATGTTAGAATGTAACTAGGTAGGTTATCCCAGAAAGACAAGATGGAATTTGGGAGGATGTATGCCTCATCTGTAATTCGAACAAGGAGGGGGGATGTTTTAAACAAGGTATCAGATGGAAATTGGGAGGAGGTTCAAAGGTGTTATTTTGGGAAGATATGGGTGGAAGGAGGATGGAGTGTCCTTGAACGAGAAGTACCCAAGATTATACCATATATCTCTACAAAAAAAGCATTATATTCAACAAATGGGAATATCATCACAAGCAGGCTGGGCATGGCAGCTTCGATGGAGAAGGCTATTTATGGAGGGAGAAATACAAATGGCTCTAAATTCTTAGAGGATATACAGGGTTTGCAAATGCAAGTACAGCAACAGGACACTTGGAGGTGGGTGAGTGATGCAAGCGGGAAATATAAAGTGGGGAGTGCTTATAGATTACTTATTAGGGAGCTTCAGAATCAGGATGAGGTGTTCAAGGCTATATGGAAACTTAAAATCCCTAGCAAAGCTTCATGCTTTGCTTGGAGACTGATTAGGGACCGACTGCCCACCATGAAGAATCTTAGGAGAAGGAATATTGAAATAAATGATGTCAGTTTCCCTTTTTGTAGGAGTCATGTTGAGGTTGCGTCTCATTTATTCTTCAGCTGTAGGATTATACCGTTATGGTGGGAATCGATGTCATGGATAAACATTGTGGGGGTGTATTCAGTAACTCCTAAAGATCACTTTTGTCAACATTCCTACTGCCACATCAATGGACTCAGAATTCAGAGATGGCAGACCTGGTGGATAGCTATGACCTGGTCCATATGGCATCATAGAAATAGAATTGTCTTCCATAATGACAGTTTCAATGGTCAAATATTGATGGAAGATGCACTTTTCTTCTGCTGGACATGGCAAAAAAATATGGAGACTGGATTTGACATCCCTTTTCACTATTGGTCTAGTAATATTAGGGATGGTTTCTGTATTCAGGGGAGGGACTAGAATAGATTTTTTCTCCTGCTGTTTTTTGGGGGGTGTGAGCCTAATTATCAGCCAGCTCTTTGGCACCCTAATTCATGTTGGTTTTCATGTATTAGGCTGCCATAGTTTTGTGCTGTACTTAGGTTGTATATATATCAGGACTACTTGTACTCTTTATATCCTATATATATAATTATTTTTGCTGATAAAAAAAAATCCCAGAAAGACAAGAACTCAAGGAGACTGGCAGAGTGGCAGGAGAATAAGACAAATAACTGAAATAATATAGTTGATTGACTCATGAATATAGGAACCATACCTTGGTTAGATTGTTGTAGTAATATTTTTTTCCATCACTAGTGGAGACCAACCGCCAATCAGTACCAGGCAAATCAATCCTATTAAAATTAAAAATGACAAAAGGTGAGAAGGTAAGATTGTAAATCTTTGGTTATAAATAACACACACTTTTAAGACCCAACAACATACAAATAACATTGTGTTACCAAGACAGAAGAAATTATAAGTGTAAGTGAAAATACATAAAGGTCACCTAATCCATTAGCAAAGAATCTCATAATACCCGGCACTGTAGCAAGACACTATATGTAGTTAAAATTCTAGCAATCCAACAGTATTGATACCAAAAACTCCTTCAAACCTTATTGATTTGTTAATAGGAACATCGGACCCTTCACACCAATCAATCCATATCTCTATACGTAAGGCATTAAACTTTCTTAAGAATGTTGGTTGCAGTGAATTCAATTCTTCAAGAAATATAATTGTAGAGCCACATTTACCCTATGTTTGGGGGGAGAGAAAAAATTGAAATTTGGAAATTTATCTTATTTGATTGAAGATAAAAGTTAAAAATTTTCAATTTTTCTCCCCATCTTTTGTCTCCAATTCAAAATGTTGAATTTCAAATCTTCTCTCTTTTATTTTCTTTCCTTTCATCCAAACAACCAAAGTCCAAACAAAGAGTTAAAGTTAGCAGCCACATATTAACAAAAGATAGTACATAAAAATTGTTATCATTCAACCCTCACTCCCTTCGTTCATTTTAAGCATCTGGAGATGGGGCCAGGGGGATAATACCGGCTTACCACCATCCCCTTTCCTTACTACACAAGTAATAGAACTAAATTCTAAATATAAAATTGAAAGACACTTTTTCAATGTCAACAGGAAAAATAGAAAAACAACAACCCAGTATATATTAGAAGTTAGTGCAAGATGAAAAACAACATAACTTGTACAAAAAGATAGTTATTGCCACCAGAATATAAGCAATGACATACATTGAAACTGGAGTGGGCTGAGCAGAAACCTGGTGAGACTGCAATCCAAAATATCAATAAAATGAATTAAAAAAAAAAAAAAAAAATATATATATATATATATAGGAATCACAAACATTACTACATCTGATTTTTATAGGCAGCTTTGGATAGTAGGAAAGGCATTTGAAATGATTTTCTATCTTAGAATGTGGGTTTGGACCTAAATCAACCCCAAAAGTTAGCTCATAGGGTGAGGGTAGTCCCCCACTTATATACTTTATCTTGGCACTATCTCTAGCCAATGTGGGAATTGGGTTTTCCCCAATACACTCCCTCACGCCCAGCACTTTTGGGCTTGGTGCGTGGATAATATGGTGGGTGGCCCGTTAATGGATCTAGGATAGGCTTTGATACCATCTTAGAATGTGGGTTTGGACCTAACTCAACCCCAAAAGCTACCTCATAAGGTGGGATTGGGGAAAACCCAAGTCCCACATCAGTTTAAGATAAGTCAAAATAGAGTATATAAGTGAGGGAAAACTCTCACCCTATGAGCTAGCTTTGGGGGTTGAGTTAGGCCCAAACCCACATCTAAGATGGTATCAAAGCCTATCCTAGATCCATTAATGGGCTACCCACCATATTATCCACGCACCAAACCCAAAAGTGTTGAGCGTGAGGGGATGTATTGGAGAAAACCCAAGTCCCACATCAGCTAGAAATGGTGTCAAGATAGAGTATATAAGTAGGGAACAACCCTCACCCTATGAGCTAGCTTTTGGGGTTGAGTTAGGTCCAAACCCACATTCTAAAATTCTACAGTTACATGTAACATTTTCAGTCTACGAATATCTATTATACGAGGTTTTTACCATTGGTTAGGGTATCCAATATCCTATATACAATAATTAAATATTATATACTGATAATATAAATTATATTGAAGAATTTTTGTGATAATTGAAATTATAATTAATTTAATAAAAAAAATTATTTAGTGATGCAGGACACAATAAGGTATAAGATCTGCAAAGAATACAGGTTTTAAGTATCAGTACCTCCCCTTTAAAGCCAGCAGGTTTATCATATGTTGATTCTCCTGTCACAGCATTATAATAGTATATAATTCCTGCTTCAGTCTTGTGGGCTGTCCAGGCATCCAATTGATCATTATTAGCAGCATCCTCATTCAAAGTGTCAATGGAATTTAATTTCTTCTTATCATCTACAACCACAAGAACAAATGTTAGGAATGAGATTTCTATTGTATGTCAATGAGAAAAAACAATTCAGAGGAGCAGTAACATTGTTTTGTGCATACCAGCAGACCCTGAAATAACTTCAGTTTGCAAAGCAGTTGTTCCCCTCAGCGGATAACTGGAAGCAGAAGGTGTAGAAATGCCACCGGCAGCACCGACAGGGGTAACACCAGGAGGCTGAGAATCAGGTATTGGAACAGCAGGGAGAGCACCACCACGTGCTGGAAATGGAAAGGGACCAGGAAAAGGAGGAGGGTATTGAAGATATGGTGGCCTAAGTACACCACTCATCTGTGGGGGCTGTAACCAAAGTCCCTGAGGGGGAGCAGCCATGGCAGGCATGGATGGATAGGGCAAGCCTTTCTGAGGGGCGGTAGGATCTGATGCAATGGCTGGAGTTGGCATGTTTGGTCTCAGAAATGCAGCTGGAGAAGAATCTGTACCTGTGGATGGAGCAGCAGGATTGGATGATATTATCGAAGATGATGCTAATCCAGGAGGGCCAGGATTCCCTTGAGTAGGCATTACTGGATGCACAGGAAAAGACAGGGCAGTTGGCATCCATGAAGTAGCTGGGCGATAATTCGGGTCCGAGGGTGGAGTCATTAGGGATGTAGAAGTATGAGCAGGGACAGAATGTGGGATGCTTGACGCAGATGACAATTTACTAACATCCTGTGCAACAGAATCCAACATGTTTGGAAATAAGAAAGTAAAAGTAGGAGGAAATAATCATTGTTGAGATTTTTCATGTTAAAACTATTGCTGCACCAATTATACGATGCCAATGCTCATCACTAGAACACTACATGATATCCATTTTCATTTTAGACTGTCAGAGTGTACCTATATCACACATCTGAATACAACATCATTTTTTTGTTATACACTATTGCATGAAAACCTAATATAAGTAACACGTATAGACCCCGTTATGTTATCAACATTATACATACATCACTGTTCGATAAAGCAAACATGAAAGAGAGAGAAAAAGAGAGAGAAAGAGAGAGGAATGAACAGTAACTGATTTGTTTTATTTCTGTAAAATGAACTTCTACTACTTTACAAAGGCTGGCTTAAGATATTTATAGCCTCTTGATACAAATAGAAGGGATAACTGACAGCTGTACACTAAATACAGCTTAATACTAAAATA
>PYAF01000648.1:1427044-1437140 GCA_007407185.1 Glycine tomentella | reverse complement strand
ACATGAAAGAGAGAGAAAAAGAGAGAGAAAGAGAGAGGAATGAACAGTAACTGATTTGTTTTATTTCTGTAAAATGAACTTCTACTACTTTACAAAGGCTGGCTTAAGATATTTATAGCCTCTTGATACAAATAGAAGGGATAACTGACAGCTGTACACTAAATACAGCTTAATACTAAAATACATGCTCTAATAATCACGAAGTAGTATGTAACCAACCAAACCTTTTCATTATCATATCATTGATGTCTTGTGTATATTAAAGTTGCCTGCATCCTATAGTTCAAGCACATTTCATTTCACTTAAGGTTTAAGCACATATGCTGTGCATACTAGGCCCAACTTTGGTTAATGGACACTTAGTTCACTGTGAGCATTTAAAAGTCGTTATCATTCTTGTTTGAGTAGGATGAAACTTGAAAGTGAAATGGTCATCAAAATGAGGGGCGGTACAAATGAAGCAAGGAATTGAAAGGTTTTGGTGTTCACTCATAAGTAATTGTTGATTGGTAGCAGGAGGAAAATCTCATTTTCAATTGTTTCATAGTAGAGGGGTGACCATATTTTATAGGGTGGAGAATAAAGGAGTTGCACTCCTGACTCCACCACTTTAGGGTTTAGGGCTTAGTAATCTTCATATATTGTTGTCAAACTGATCAAGTGTCAAGTAATCTTCATACCAAATTTTCCACCTACTTAAAAACAACAATATCTTAGAATTTTGAAAATTTTCCTAAAATATGGAATCACTAAAACTTATTCCCTTCTCTCTAATCAATCTCACCAATTGCACTCTCTTCAATTTAATGTTAAGAGTACCAAGCTTACAGTGCTAGATTGTGCGTGCTGCTGGTTGCTAGAAAAAATGGCACCACTTTGGGGAATATTATATGAAAATGAAGGAGCGGCATGTGAAGAGACACCTGGAGGTTGAACAACCATGGGATTCACTGCAGAATTGGATTTCATCACCTGCATTAAAAAATAACAAATATAACCAACATAGTAGAGTGTAAGAACACACGTCTGTGATTGAAATACAACATCACATCACCACAAACTAACACTAGAAACTAATAACTCGGTACTGTACTAACAGGATGCGTCGATGACAGCTGGGAACTCCCTGAAGCGTTAACATTCTGAAGCATGCCATAAGCAAATGGCGAGGCCGGTGCCGGAGCTACAAACGCAGTTGCGTTAAATAATATTGCATGAGCTGTTGCTCGAATTGATTCAGCAGAAATAACATTCGGTGAATTAAAACCATAAAGAAAACATAAAAGTGCAGTAGGTTTACCAGTAGAAGGAGTTGCAGGAGCGGAATTAGGGGTGGAAGAAGCCATGGGAAGAGGCGTTTCTCCGGACACAGGTGGCTGCGCCTCCTGCGGCAACCACGCCGGTGAAGCCATTGAAACCGATCTGTGTTCAGAACATCCGGCAAGGTATTAGACGGCGGAAACACGGCAACGAACGAGAATTTTCGCAAAGGCGAATCGTAATTTGTAAGGCGACAGACATAGGTATCCGAAATTCGATATAAAGCAAATAAAGAATGAATTGAACAAAGCAGAGAGAGAGACAGAGAGAGAGAGAGAGGATGATAACGAACCAGAGTGAGAGCGTGGAAAAGGAAGAGGAGTGAGTGTTTTGAGTTGGAACTTGGTTGAGAGGAAGAAGAGGCAATAGGTTGGTTATGCTATGTATGTTTGGAGTTAGGTTAGGGCTGACTTAGCTTGCTCGGACCATTCGACCACTCGACTGCAGCACCGCGGGCTTGGGTTAGTCAGTCCTCATGTACATATTTAGCTTAATGGCACTTTATCATTTTTTTTTTTTTTCACACGAATTTTGTCTTTAATTTTTTTATCATATTTTCCTCACTTTTTCAAAAAAAAATATTACAAATTTTAATCTTCCAGCAGCTGATATTAATTATGTTAGTTGATTGTTGATGTGGCACTTATTCACGTGATAATACATGTGATACTAACATAAATAAATTATATGACATTAACATATAATATGTAATTAGGGACTAAAATGTTTGATATTGTGAAAATTTGGACAAAATGTGTAATTACAAAGGTATAGGCCAGAATATACAATATTTTACAAATGTGGAGGCTGAATGTTGTGAGAAAAATAAAAAATAGTAAAAATGATAAAAATATTAACGTTAAGTTTGATTCTTATATAATCTAACATACATAATTTTACATTTATATTGGTGTTAAATTTATCACAAAATAAATCTTTAACAAAATTTTAAGACCTTTTGTTTGTTTGTTTGACAATGTCCCATTTTTCTTTTGGAGGACTTCAATGGGAATAGATTAGGATTACTTTTTTATAAAAAAATTAAAAAAAATTGCATGTTTTCTTTTTTATGTATATCTATATGTCTGGTTTAGTCCCCCAGGTCTCTTCTTCTTTTACGCTTTTTGTTAATATAATCTAAACTCTACTCTTGTTGCGAGTTTTTTTGAAAAAAAAGTTTGTAGGTCCAATTAAACTTTTATGTAAGTTGAGTTAAGCCTTTAAAAGAAGTCTTTAACATGTCACATTCATATTATGTATTTTAACTAAAGTCAGGTTGAGGCCTAACAAAGTTAAACCCAACATATTCTCAATCTATTTTGTAAATGCAGATGATTCTTTTTATCAACAAACAAGTTTATCCATACAATTTGATAGCAAATGATTATATAAACTAACAATGGACTCAAAGAAGTAAATGATTAGTTCTGAATTTGTATCACATTATATTTTAGTCCTTAAAAATAAAATAAACTCAAATAAGCTTATGAATATTTTCAAAAATTCATTTAAATCTTTAAAACTAATATTTTTTTTCTTTGTTTGTTTCCTAAATTTATATATTATTATAAGTAGATTACTTGTTAGTTTCTAGGCAAACATTGCTATTTTGTTCTCATATAATACAGACTTACAAGAAAAATGAAAAGTTCGAGTATTATATTCAAAAAAACTCGTGATAAAATATTTTTAACTTATCGGCTCACTGGAGTATTTTAATTTTTTTATGTCTGCATAAATTGTATTCTTTAGCGTATAACAAAAGATTAATCCTTTCTGAGGTAGAGGGATTACCGAAATTCTTTTTTTACTAAGAATCAAACTTTTGTCAATGCTTAAAGGGATCTTGACATTACCATTATTGGTTAGCGTGATGTACATATAAGAAACTGTTATGATTTTATCAGGCGATTCTAACCCTCAAACACCAAAATGCAAAATATTTAATAAAATAAGAAACTTTCGTCATTCTTCACCATGTATTGTAAATATTTGGTATGACAAGGTCTATCTAAAAAAAAAAGAAAATCTCAGGCCAGTAAAATAAGAAACCTGTTCTTTTTTATTATAGCCGGGTATAAAGAAAATGCTTGCATATAGACAAGTAATACAGATTTAAGCTGAAATAAAATTTGTGGCTCTCTCAAAATTAAGCCAAAAATATGCGCCGCCGGTAGATGCTTTTCTCCATCAGAAGCACTCACGAATATACAAACACTATAATAGTGTATGAAAGAAAAACTATCTAATGATATCTACTGCCCAACCTGCCAGAAAAAGAAATAAACAAAATGGAATTAGCATGTCTCAAGGGCAAACCAACACAACGAGAAATATGAACATAACATGTAAGGAATCTGACATTTACACTCAGAAGTGTTCAACATTGCAACACGAACTGATATTATTTCCAAGCAACCATCTACAATACTACCCCAATTGTACCCGGTACATGAAAAATATCTGACAGTATTTACAGCAAAGTAGAAGCTTTTTCCAGCAAATTGTTTTATTTCGCCAAAAAGAAAAACCATAGACGTAGCCAATTGAAAAACCGTATATAACAAAATATTCTTCCTCTAGAGGAAAATTTTGACTTTAATAAGTACTCCAAGGTGCTATGCATTAGATTGCATGACATCTAATATAGTTGGAAACTTGGACATAAGACAAGAAATAAAAAGCTATCATTAATATAAATGATAAACAATGGCATCTTTGGTAATAACTAAAGACGAAGTTGGTAAGCAATGAAAAGCTATTTAAGAATTACTTAAGCAGAAAAAGGATCAATTCCAAGCAGCAGAACACCACCTTAAGGATTGAAGAGACTGGATCCCCCAACGTTGAGAGCAATTAGTAGTGATATGCTAGTAATCACAGCAAGCCAAAGTAAAGCTGACCCTGCAATAGGAAGTTTTTGTCATCATGAAACACAAAATGCTTTTTAAATCTTATAAACCTTCACATAATACATAATAAATATTATAGAATATTCAATTAAAGATCACAAGATAATGATACCTCCAGAGCCTTCGGAATTATCAGAACTAGAGGGAATTGGTTCAACATCGGGAACTTGAGATTTTGACACTCTAGATCCAACATTTGAGCCATTATCCAAAACTTTGCTAAACCCTGTTTCAGATGCTACTATCCCCTGAAATTCTTCGCTAACAATTAATGCTGCCAAAACATCCATAAATGACTCCTTATCTGTTTCATACACAGAATTTCTTTCATCCTTCTCATTAGTACCATTTGCTTCTGAATCAGACAACTCGTCATCAGAAATGTCAGTATAAATGGCATCCACCTCAGTTTTATCATCTTCCTCATCCTCCACATATGCTTTATATGTTAGCCGAAGTAATATCTCCCCAGAAGAGCGCTTTCCTAAGAATCCCCAACCTCCTTGTAAAACCACAATTCTGTCTGTTGGAACAGTGTCTTTAAGAGATCCTAAATCAACCTGAAAACATTTTTAATTAAGCATAAACATATGGCAAAATACAAATTTAACTTGGAAATCCCATGTATTTCTTCTTCTTTTTTATGTAACTTTCAACGCAGACCCAATATGACGGATGGAAATTTTGTACAATCGTAAATAACAAAACTGAAAAAAAAAAATTAAAAAAAAAGACTACCTTTAAAACACTAAATTAAATTGTACAGCATACATCCAACTGTAATGCAAGGGATTGGGAAGATAAAATTTATTTTTGCAATAACTTCCCTATAATATATAAATGCACGCACGCACAAACCATTCAAAAAAATATAAGAATACTATATTTTTCTGTGTTGACTTGTGAATAGGGGCCACCAGAAGGGAACTATACAACAATAGTTCTCATTGCTGCCTGACAACAGCCAATAGAGAAAAAAGGTGACCACAAAGCCCACAACAGTGAAGAGGGAATGGCAGACAAATGTCTTTCCTTCAATTCAATTACCTACATCCGTCCATTAGGCTTCTTAATATATAGGTTTCAGTTCTTTCTGTTACAAAGCATAGCATATGATTATATGAAAATCATTCCAAATACACATCCATTTTTCATACACAAAACTATTCAGTGTACCTACCATTGGAGAAGTCAGTCCAAGTGGCATAAAGTATAGGGAATCTACCAAGTACTAACATTCCTTCAATAATATTAAATAGTTTATGATCTATACCTAAAAAGATGATCACTAAAATACAAATGATGTGCAAAATCATACCTCTCCTGTACCAATAGTCAAATCTGCAAATCCTAGAGCGTCCTTTACTTGGATGAATAACTTCTGTTTTCTAGGGTTGGAAACAAGCATGTGAAAATCCTGTAGAGCAAGAATACATTAGTATGATAAAAAAGAATATAGAAATGGCATAATAAAGATGAATTGGTAAATAAAAAAATGACACCTGATTCCAAATTGGCATTCCAGGGGGTCCAATTACAGTAGTTTGACTGTTCTTTTTGCTGCTTATAACTTGATTTCCAAGGCTAAGAATAACATAAGGATCTGTCTTGCCTGGAAAAACAATAGAATAAAAAATAAGTATAGTAGGTAATAGAGGATATATATTGCACACCATTCACAACTAAATTTTCTGTTGAAATTAAAACTGGTAAGAAAACACACATAGGGCAAAATGAACTACATATAGTGAAATTCTACAATAAGGTCAACTAGCTATAATCATTATCAGTATACAATATGTTTGAAAACAAATTAGTTTTACAAATAAGACAGAGGGAGTGAACAAAGGAGAGAAAAAATATAGAGAGAACACAATATTTCACTAAATATTCACAAATCAGAATGGCTCAATATATGAGCTAAAGCCTATACACTTATATAGACTAGTAATACAATTACCATAAAATATTATATATGAATAAAATGAGAATCCAAAACTCTGCAATATTGCAGTTATGTTAAAAACTTCATCATTGTAAATGGAAAATAATACCATGTTCATCAATTAAGTTTCCTTGTTAGCCAAGGTAATAAAACCTAAATTTTGTTTAGTTTGATTTAGAAATGCATTAGAATACCAACTTAACATCCCACTTCATTTACTTCAACAATTATTTTTTTACTTAGTATTTTTAGGACAAATACAAACTACTTTAACATTAGTTTTTTGCAGGCAACTATATCAGAAAGCTTAGTTAGACTTTCTCTTTTTCCCTTTCTTTCACCTCATCCATAGAGAATATTCATCATATTTAATCTTTCATCCGAATTAAATTCAGGATTAATACATCCAAGGGTTATGTGGACAACATAGGACAGTAGCATGTTTATTGACAATGGTATATCATAATATAACAAACAAAAAAGCTTTGCATGAGACAAAACAAAAAATATGTCCACTGAACAAACATAAATTAGAGAATAGACAGCTAAATAAAAATCTATTAAAGATCAAAGAACACACCAATCTAGTTAGAATAATAATAATTAAAAAATCACTTAAACGAAAATACAACACATTAGAGCTTTACCATAAAAAATATAAGAAAGCTTTCGAGCGTCCACCAGAGTAACAGATAGTTCACCCACAGAATCCTTGTTTCCTTCTTGCATTTCTCCAGATTTAACACCACCAGCAACTGGACCAACAGCTTTTCCCTTTTGGAAATCTAAAACTATTTTCTTTGGGCGTACAAATAGTTTAGGTAAATCTTCAGTGAGAAGTTTAGTCAAAAACCTACAAGAGAAAAGCAAGAAATTACCTTACAATTAGTGACAGGAAAACACCAAAAAACACAATTTTCACAATCTCAGGATAACAAATCCATGAAGATGAAGAGAGCTTGGAATGGATTAAATTTGTCTTTGACACAAATATTTTAGAGAACAACTATTATTGAAGAGAAACAAAAGAAAACACAACATAAAAAGATGTAATTATTTACTATTAAATAAAATAAATATTTAATCTGGAGTAGTTAAAGCTTCCAAAGTGCTATAGCTTTCACTATTAGTAACATCATCAGATACATGTCTAATACTCTATAAATAGTATCACTTTCAAAATGCATTCAAGCAAGTGCACGCACATACAGCTTCACAAGCATCAAATGCCACGAACTAAAAACATTAAGAAGATAAATGGAACTTACATCGAGAGAACTGGAATTGCTGACCATGCCCAACGTTGCACAAGAGAAAAAATAACATAGATGTCAGCAATGATATGTCAGACATTTTAGAAATGTATGTATATATTTGACATGCAAATAGACTCTATGTTACCTTTGACCTACCAAAAATAATGAATTGAACTTTATCTATTATTAAAATTAAAATGACAGGTAGAAAAGAAGACACCATATTAGATATTAAATCATTCACCTATCAGCTAAGGATTTCAGGAGAAATCAGTATTTTTACTTGAATTGCTTACCAAATCATTCAGATCCAAGTAAAAAAAGTATAATTTTTTATATCTATAAAAGTATGACATACCCATTAAATTGAACAGACGGAATGGAGACAGTTCAAACTTGATCTTTGGGAGGGAAACAAAAGCCCATGAAATAGCTCCCACCCAAGGTTCTGTTGGTATTAATCTTAATTTTACCCAAAGTTCACCATCAATGTCAAAATCTCGAACACCAACGGGTACAACAATTGGAATGATGCCAAATTTCAGAGAAAGCATTAACAGCATGCGAGCACCACCTGTATACCTAAGGCCTATCTGGTACCTACATAAACAGAGGGAAGTTAATTGATTATATAAATAATGTGATAACAAAACCAAATCAAGTTCGGGAAGAAAAATCAAGAAGTAAAATAAATAATAAAAATGCTCCAAAGACCAAACTGCTCCATACTACACAAGAAAATAAATAATAAAAATGCTCCAAAGACCAAACTGCTCCATACTACACAAGATATACCATAAACATTACCCAAACAGCAATTCAAATTCAATTGAAGCAAAATAAGCAATTTAAACATTTGAAAGCCAGCAAAACATTTAACTGAGCTATTGCTTCCCAAATACCAAGATTCAACATTACATTACTATTGATTTACCCTAAGCATAATAACCAACATATATGTCTAGCATACTACATTGTGAACAGTTACTATTTTTCCCTTGCTTTAGGCCACCGATCAACAAATCCTAACTTATGCTTAAGAAATATTAATGAACCTAGATCCTCTCCTGCATCTATAGAAGGCAAAAATCCTGACCATCTATCATGTTCTCTTTCCTTCTCAAACGCTGTACAATAACTGATCAACTACTGAGGTGCCATAGGATGTTGGCTGGGGAGTATCCGAGCCACAAATTATTGGCTTTCCGCTTCCCAAGACCAAATGATAAGTGTTAAGATTGAAAACTTATCTACTCCCTTCCAAATGAACAGTATGTGCATGTTTGGGATACCGTTAGAACTCTTCCAAAAGTACGTTAAGAGTGAAAGATACAAAAGAATTCCTTTTCCAAAAGTACGTTGAGATACTTCAACAACGGAATTTGAGCAGTAACCCACCCTAGCATACCACCTTATGAAGTCAACATAACATAGGTCTTGTTTGAATAAACTTCACCAAAAGTACTTATATGAAGAAAAACAAATAAGAAAGTTTCCATATGTTAAAATTAACCTATATGCTTAGCTTTTATAAAATCTCTTTCATCTCACTTTTCCTAAAAGTTGAGGTGTATAAGTTTATTTTTAAATAAGAAAAGAAGTCTAATTCATTTTACCTCGGTATTCTCTGGTCTAAAATTGCTTATGGAGAAATTTATCCAATCAATAAAGCAAGGCAAGCAAATACGCACACACGAGAATCAAATCAAACTTATGGAGAAGTTTATTTAAACAGGAGGAGCATAAGAATAATTAAACTTACTGCAAATCATTGACTCTGCGAGAAGTCCTGCGCTCAACGTTCCTAACAGACAAAGGTTCATCCCCCAACGAGAACTGCTTAATCTCAACCCTCTGCACGTAATCAGGCTTCTTGAGGTTATCAATGACAGGCTGAAGCAGCCCTATTATCCAGTTCTCAATTCCGCCTCGATAGACCTTCCACAGCTTCCCCAGCACCATGTTCACCCACTCCACCGACTCCTTCCTCTGTAAATCCTTCTCCAGAAACAGCGAGAAGCTCGTCGGCACCTGCGGCCAAACGCCGCCACGCAACCTATCTTCACTGTTATTTTTGTTCCGCCGCCGCGAAGTCCACAATTTGTCGAACACGACGCCGACGAAAAAGAAGAAGACGAACAGGACGACGACGTTGCGGTTAATCGGAGGGGAGGGAATCGGGTGTATCACCCCTAGCTGCGTCCTCAGCTTATCCACAATAGGATCCTCGCTGAAACCGGTGAAGTTTGAACCTAATGGAACCGGCGGTGGTGCTTGTAATTCGGAATCAACAACATCGTTATCGGTGTTGGTGTTGGTGGTGGTGGTGGTGTGGGGTTCGAGTTGGTTGGAAATTCGTTTGAGGACGAATGTTGTGGCGGTCCTGCGGGCGGAATTGGCGAAATCGGCGTTCCAATTCGGGTTGTCGGAGGGAACGGCGCAGAAGCGGACGGTGCATTTTCTGCGGAATTTGCGGGAGCCGGAATTGGCGAAGAAGCGCTTTCGCCTTCTTCTGGAGAAGGGAAAAGCGGTGTTAGTGTTACAGAAGTGGAAGTGAGAGGTGGGAGAAGCGTGTTGGAGAATCATCGATAAGGGGCATGGTGGGTTAAAAACATGAAATGGAAATTGAAGTAATTGAGGTATAGTAGTATAAATGTAACCTT
>PYAF01000648.1:1402962-1417056 GCA_007407185.1 Glycine tomentella | reverse complement strand
GAACTATATAAAAAATCCTTAGAATTGAAATATATATACCCAAATAGCAAAGATAATTAAAGATCAAAATAAAAAGAAAAAATTAAATAAGTAACATAATAATATTATCATTTCAATATTTCATAAATGTATTTTTTAAATATAATAATATCGAAGTATGTACCACAAAAATTGTTTAGTCAATTATGTATAGATAAGCATATATTTACAAATATAATATATTAATATCATGTTATAAACAAATAGACACAAAAAAATTATATCTACATTACAAAAATATTAAATTAAAACTAATATCATATTAATTTACATATAATAAGATATTATTTTCAATATAAATATTTTAATATAATCAAATATGATAGTAAAATAGAAATACAAACACAGCGACAACACCAGTATTTTTCTAATAGATAATAAAAGAAGTAAATCGATGAGATCTAAGACATAAAAAAAAAGAAGATTAGAATGGCAACGTAAGGATGGCCCAAGTAAACAGATTCCATTGGCACACTGGTTTTCAATCACGTGGAAACTGCCCCCACTACCATGTGAGTTGCAGACAGCCTGACCATAACTTGTTTATTTAATACTAATAAAACTTTCTTCATCTTGAAAAGAAATGAAATGCTAATAACACCCTGTCTTCAAAATATATGTTTTTTGCTTTCATATAAGCTTCAAATTAGAATTTCAATATAGGTAATAGGGTATTGGTTATGAAATTTTATAAAAAAAATATTAAAATAATATATTTTTTTTATTAACAATGCAATTTTTCACCATTAGAATAGTAAACAAAATTTATGCACGACTAGTATAAGATTTAAACTGATTAGAAATTATTGTAGTTATTTTTATAAAATTTAATAAATTTATTATACTTAAAGATTTTTATTAAATGATACTGTAAAAAATGTTTTTTTTACCTTTACACTATTAATAAATTTTATTTATTTTTATTTATTTTTTATATTTTTATTAATCATTCTGATATTTAATAACGAGTATTGTTAAGAAATTGGTTAAACATAAAAAATTCCACTAAAAATCACGATGAGTTATATTGGTGATACTTTTAATGAAACACATGTTTTCAATTTCATGAAACGCTAATTAGTACTCCTATTTCTTAATAAAAGCAATTAATGAAAAATATATGTATTTTATATATTGAAAACATAAAAATATTTAACATTTTTTCATATAATAAACAGGGAATTAATAAGATGTAAAATAATTTATAGTTATTTTCAATTAAAAATAAAAAATAAATAAGATTTTTTATTTCAAAACTTTAATGTAATATTGGATATTTATTATTTAAATGTTTTTTTATCTTTAAAGAATATTCTTTGAAATGTTACCCCATTCTCTTTTGACTCTTTGGGTTTTGGGCCACTGGCCAATAACTAACACTGGGACGATATTATCAATGATATGTGGTTGTAAGCTCCGCTTTGTTATTATTCATGCAAATATCTAACGGATATGGCTTTCCAGGCAGTGCCCATTTGTTGCTAAAGGATAGGAGACAAGAATTTATGTCTATCCAGTAAAAGCAATGAGGTGACCTGCATTCAAAGATTTTTTGTTTCACACTTTTGTATGCCATATGTTTAAGAGTATTTTCGTTTCCATCATCATTTTTAATCACCAATGCAAACAAAGTAACAAACCAACCTTATGCATTCTATTTTTCTATAGCTATAATGATACTATATTTGAATATCGAAAAAAAAAAGCGAAAGATAAAAAAGCCAAGTTAAAAAGATTAAAGATATGATACATGTATAACAACAAATAGTATAACAATTTATATCATCATATTTCGTGTGTAATTGTCTCCTCAATCCTATCATTTATTGTAATTTTTTTTCCTTTTATATGTTTTTCTCTCTTAATTGTATATTTAGTCGTATAAATTGTTATATAATTATTATTTCTAAAAAAAATTAAATAGAATCTGAGAATTGTTAGTATTAATCGCATAATGGGGAGTTAAAAAGGAAGAAAGAAAATGAAGATGGAACATAAAATAAGAAAAGCAAAATCGATTATAGTGTGTAGTGATACCGAGAAAAGAACTGAAAGATACTAAAAAAAAGTAAGATTAAGCTATCGTGTATACATGTTTAAGAGTGTTACTATATTCGTTAACTTATTTATTTTATTATTTTATCTTAATTGTAAAAACTAATTTTATCTCTTATAGAAAAACTAATAATTTCATTAATTATCTATTATTTCTCAATTATTTTTTTCCTATTATTTTCTAATTTTCTTTAAAATCTATATCACTATTATTGTTATCTTTTTTCAAAATTGTCGTTGTCAATGTGGTGATACCAAGTAATAAAAGTAGCAGTAGTCTTGAAGAATAATTAAAAAATATGTTAAGAATAATTAAATGATGATAATGGTGATAATGATGAAGAATAATAAAAAATTATTCCAAATATGTGAAATAAAATAGTAAAAGGTTTGGCTCAAATTTCTCAATTCAATAAGAATAATTTTTAAAAAATAGCTAATGAAATGTTACACTGTTGACTAATTAAAAATTGTTTTAACTATATAAAAAACAACAATCCCATTATACATATCAATTTATAATTAAATAATAGTGTAGTGAAAAGTCTGTTCTGATTAAATTTATTTAATGCAACAAAAAAAGGAAATGACCTTTATAGTTTTTATCATTTGAAAATGTGGGTTGATCTAAGATCTACCTGTACAATCATATATATATATATATATAGTAAAAGATTCGAAGCTATTGTGCATATCTGGCATAGTTATTAGGTCACATCAACTCACGTGGGAATGTGTGGAATCCATTTCCACTCGGTGATTTTTGACGGTGTGAATGAAATCAAATCAAATATAGACACACAGGCTGGATCCCTAATTATGTATGGACTGAGATATTAACGTTCCGTAAAGTAGGCAATTGGTCACGGGTTATTCACATTAACGCCAGACATAAATTTGAATAAGCTTGGTAGAAAACGTTTTGAATATTTTTAATTTTTAATTCACCTAATTTATTTTTACAAAATTTACTGTAAGTTATATGTTTTAAAAAAATTCTTGTTGCAAATGTGTGTAATTTACTTTCTCATTTCTTTTTAATTGTCCAAATTTTGAATTTTATTTATTTATCTATCATTTTCAAAGTTGAAAATATATTAATTAATCTATTGTTAATTGTATCTCTATTTCCCATCGAATTTTAATTAATTTAGATAGTTATTGTAAAAGAAAAAAAATTTAAAAAATCAATATACATTTATTAGAGGATAATTTTACTAAAATATCTTTATTTTTTTCTTAATTTCAGTAAATGGTATTATAAGTTTTGACTAAATAATCATTTTTGTCATTTATGTTATTCTTTTTTTCTCAATTTAATTCTTCATCTTCTAAAAAAATTATTTTAATCATTTATCTTCTTTAAAAGGTTACAATGATTTTTAACTATATAAATATATTCAAAATGAATTGTATGCAAGTATTATTCAAAAGATAAAGTTGAATAAATTTTAGTAATTGAAAAACCATTTTGAATCCTTTTGAATAAGATGAGATAAAAAAAACATTTTGGATCTTTTAGATAAAATAAAAAATCAACGTGAACTATTTGAATAAAATAAACAAGATAAAAAAACGAAAATAGTTATTTTGCCTTAAGTTTTTTAAGACAGTATTTATTAGAAAATAAATTTAAAATAGATGTTTCAATATCTTATGTGAAAAAAATGAGAAAGTCAATCAATTTAAGATATTTTTTGAAGACTAAAATTACAATCATTTTAGAAAAAAAAAAGTAATACTGTATTCAAATCTTGTCTCCACAAACAAACACACATATCATATTGAGTGCTCTTTATTTGAAAGAAATAAAAAAGTTATCTTTCCTCATGTTTAGCTGCTACGATCTCAACCTAGGATGAAAATTAGTCGAGTTGGTCCTTTTGAGAATTTCCATCTTAACATGTGTTGTTCGTTAATAATAAGACAGCACATAGATAATACACGAAATTAGTGTCCGGGAATATACTTAAGCCAAAATCCTATATAGTAATGGTCATTACTCATTACAGCAGAATCTCCAAGGTAGCAACGCTGCAGGAGCAAACTATCGACAAAAAGCATCTTTTCTAGGTAGATTTGAAATCGACGGAATCATCTATACATTAAGGAAATTGACTTCAGAAGCGCCCCAAACTTACAGCAGTAGGCTTCAAAGATAATCCTAATCAAATGGAAAAAAGAAACTTGAAACTATAGGAAATAATTATAGTTGCCAATCTATTGGATCAATCCCCATTTGCTCCAGAAGTTGGTTAGTGCGAGAGAAGTGCCTGCTCAGATAAATTTAAATAAACATGAAAAGTAAGAACAAAAAATTGCTTATATGGATGAAGGGAAAATTGTTCAGGTGGTGTTTTCAAATAACAATTGGATATCAAGATCCGAGTTTTAGTTCACTTCATGAGTCTTAACAAAGCTAACCAAGATATGGCACAAATGTGGAACAGAAAATGCACCAGCTGTATTACATCAACCACTACGTGAATGACTAATGAGAGCCTTCATAGTTCATAGTAGTGCATGCTAATATTTCTTTCATTGGTTAGTGACTACTAAATACAATGAAAAAATAAATACATACAGTTTAAATCCGGCATTGATTTTCAAATGCTAATAGTGAGCTTGGTTGAGTGTGTGAGAAGTTCAATTCTAGATAAAAATGCAAATGAAAGAAAATGACAATGTATTCTAGGCTTTTATTGTGTTCAAATATATGTTCACTTTTCGGCTTCCCCCTTTCCACTTACTCAAACAAGTACACCCTAAATGTTCCAACATTTACAGTCCTCCAATTTTTGAACGTTGCAGACTCCAGAAGGAAGTATTTTGAAACAAAAAACTAACAAATGTCACACAAGCTATAAAATGCCACGTATCATACAAACAAACTACTTTAACACGCTCACAGAAAGCACTCTGTTGAATATATTTCTTCAATTCAGCAGTTCTTCACTAGCAGTTAGCGAATTCTCGCATCCTTATTCTTTACATAAACTTAAAGGTCATGAATGCATGGTTGGTATATTATAAATGCAGAACAGTTAGACATTTGAACATGCACTGCTATATTGACACAGATTAAATTTTAATGCAAAACCACCTTACCTGCAGCCAAAGAAGCCTCTATTTGCAGACAAACCAGACGGATGTGCAGCAGTAAGAACATGATGCTTTCTTGCATCAATTAACCTATGTATATGACACTTGAACGAGTTCATCAACAAGTTTCACAGAATTTATCTTTCAGGCAAGGAAAGAAAAGAATCCAATTTAGTTTTTAGAAAACAATTTCCAAAAAGCAGCCTGCAGTTAATAGATGTATACCTGCAGTAACTTGTTTGTCATCTATATCTCAAAAACAAAAAATTACTTGATATTTTATTTTTTCAAGCCGGCTTTGGAAAATTATCAAGGAAACTATTGCAAGCCCCGGTCACTATTTCATGTTTGGTTTCAAAGGCTTGCTATATTGTCACACAATGGAAGTACCTAGATTTTTCCCGAGCAGAGTTTCCCCACAACAGAAACACAACTCCTTCCTTCTTCTGTGAGATTGTCTTGATAACAGCATCAGTAAATTGTTCCCAGCCTTTTTTGGCATGAGAATTTGCTTGATGCTTCCTGACTGAACTCAAAAGTATAATACCAGTAAAAAAGAAAACCACTAGAATACAAGCATAAAACACCAAACATAGTGAAGGACAGATTCATTCTAGATAAGCAAGCAGGTAGTGAAATATAAACAAAATGATACCTATAAGTCATCAATATACTTCATTATAATTTCACAAAAATAAAGAGTCTAACCTGTGAGAACAGCATTGAGCAAAAGAACACCCTGGAATGAAGTTTAAATTGTGATTAGATAATATTATTTCAAAAATTCCACTCACTGAATGAAGTCGCCCATTATGTTAAGACTAAATATTTATACTGATGAAGTGACCCATCTTTCTATTGAATATATTTAATTGGCGCCCTAATAAATGTGAGAATTTTAGTTGCTGACAAATAGATTTAATGTTCAAATCATACTAAACATTTAAAGAAAACGTTTAAGAGGCCTTGACCATAAAATATATTGGCCTAATTACAACAAACTTTTTCATAAGCTTTTATAGAAGAAATAGAGATAAAATGAATCAAACTTCTCCTGTAAGTTAAAATCAAGTTATGCCCTTTAGCTTTTGGAAAAGTTTGATGAGAGAGATTCTATAAAAGCTAAGGCACATAAATTGATTCTAAAAAAGCTAAGGCGCATAAATTAATAATTTGCCATTACAGGGAGTACTGTGTAGACAGACAGTAGCAAGAAATACAGTGTGTACATGTATCCTGTTTGCTTTAATTGCAGAGTGTATAGTTGTAAACAAGTTGTGTAGACAGACAAACCGTCAGTCCCAATTGTGATTATTACTTGAGGATCCACATTCCCCTTATTGCAATCGTTGTAAAAAGACAAATCCCTACACATAAGTCAGGCACATGTCGGATATTGTACCTGCACAGCCCATTTTTGAAGATTTCCATGAGTTGGAATGGAGCAGCCAAGGTCTTGGTGAAGTTCCTTAAATATATTTACCAAACTGGAAGGGACTTTGATTCCCTCGGGAACCGAGAATGAAAGCCCCATTGCTTGACCAGGACCATGATAAGGGTCCTAAAAATAAAACAAGGCCCACAAATCACTAAAAGAGAGTAAAATCAGGGTCAATAAACTTCTCCTAAATACTTATTAAAAAATAAAATAAAATGAATTGAGCTTCTTTTATTAGCTAAACTTGATTGTGTGCTTCAGCTTTTGGGGAACAGGTTTTAAATTGTGGTCGCACTTCCATCACATATCTTGATATTACAAGAAATTGAACAAAAATGCAGTCACAATTGTGGTTGCTCTCTCATACACCCAAAAAAATTGACGTTGCAGTCTAAATCACAGTTACGGCCAATTCTTTGGACCATATTTTAAAACCTTACAAGGGAGCTTCAATTAAAGTTAGGTACCAGTTAAGGAAATAAAAAAGGAATGTTTTGATTGAAAATCACATGAAAACGCATTTAAAAATCATGAGAGCACCTTTTGCTGCATCCCAATAAAAACTTTACCTTTTACTTTCTTAACCAGTATCCTTAACTTGTAACACTGGTTAACCTATACCTTAAAGTTAAGTTATAAGTGGATTTTAACTTATGAAAAATAGTTCAATTTATTTTATATTTCTCACTTATTTTCTTCTCTGATAAATGTTCATAGCAAAATTTGTTCAAAAAGGTCCCATGTTACGAGGGAGCTTCTATTAAAATTTTTCATTGAAAATCATATGAGAACACATTCAAAAATCATATGGGAGCGCGTTTTGACGCATCCGTATATAAAAACCCGTTTTACTAGCATTTACCTTAAAGTTATAAGTTGATTTTAACTTATGAAGTTATTCCAAACACACCCTAAAAGTAGAATGACACAAAATCCAGCAAATCCACGAACCTGGCCAAGGATAACAGCTTTCACTGTATGAAAAGGCGTAGAGTTAAGAGCGTTGAAAATCAAGTGCGTCGGAGGGAAAACGACGCCGTCTCCGCCCGAAATCTCACTTTCCACGAATTTGGAGAGAGTGAGGGCATAGGGTTTTCGGAGTTCATCAGGTAGAGCTTCCAACCACGTTTCCTCCACCAGCAGCTCCTCCAGCTTCACGCCACCTAAACCTGATTCTGCATTTTGAACTATCAGAAACGACATTACATTGTCCGAAACGACAGAGAGAGGGTTTACCTTTGCTTTTGGAGACCCTCTCGACGCAGAGTTTGAGATTCCTCTTGGACTTGGCGAGGAGCTTGTTGTATTCCATGCGCAACTTCTGATCGACGGAGAGCGTGGAAGCATTGGCGTCGTCGGTTTTGCATGATGCGGGGAGAGTGGGCTTCAAGCGCTTCGAAGCGGGTTGGAAAAAGTCCGTTAGGGTTCTCGATGGCGCAGAAGCCATTTCTTTCCCTTTGCAATGGCGGGAACGGAAACACAAGAATGAATGTATTGTGTTGTGCCCTTTCTTCTTACCACCCCCTTTTCAGCTGAAGTGATATTTATAGGGCGAAGCACGTGATAAAAAAAAATCATTCAAGTTCAAGTTCAAGTTCATAAAATTATAATGTGATATTTTAAATCTTGTATCCTTCTGAGTTAAGGTCTTTAAAATAATTTATATGCATTTTAGTTTATATAAACTAACGTTTTTAATCTTTTCAGAAAAATAATTATTTGAGAGTCATAAGGTTAATTTAGTAGTTGAAAGAAAATAAAGAAAAGTTATAGATTTGAATTTTTTTTCTACTGACAAATTAAATAATTAATAATGGTCTTTAAAAAATGTTTATTTATTTATTAAAAATAGAGAAAATTTGTGTATTTTAACCCTTGGTTATAAATTAAAATCATATCGTTTTATTGAATATCTGAACTAAAATCCGAATAAAATATACGTCTATTTTTTTAGAAACAAAAACCACATTTAAATCATTTTAAGAGTAATTTAGTTGTTAGTGATTTTTATCAGAAAATATTTAGGTGCACATGTTCATTCTTTAAAAAACTAATAATGCATGAGAAACGTAAAAAAATACCAAATGTTTTACATTTGTAATTTGAAGAGTGAGTAATCAATCTAGTTTCTCAAATTTTAATTTGAAATTTAAAAAATAACATAATAGCTCTTGAAATTGTAATTTTCGATCAAATCGGTATCATCAAAGTACTCATTAATTAGAGTAAAAAAAAAATAGTACAATGATCCCTAAAATTATAAATAATCAATCCTTTATTATTAGTTGGTGTCATCTAACACGATTAAAAATGTTAAATTAACATCTAGACACAAATCACACAACCAAATCGTGAAATAGTAATGACTTTCAGGTCTTTATTCTTCCTTTTGTCTATTCATTAGTTTCACAGTAATCTTAGGATTTACTCATTGAGAAAATGTCATTGCCACCATAATAACTCCTAAAATCCAGTTGAAACCCTCCACTTAATCATGCAAGTTTCACACAACTTGATTTAAAGGATTATTCCACAAATATTAGTTGGTGAAAATTCCTAATAGGTGGCAGAGGAATTTAAGGTAAAAATTTCCACAAATATTTAGTTATTTTCATCTTGTATCTGCCAACCATGCGTGTACTTAAGTTACTCACTTTAGCAATGAACATGCCAATTCCACATTTTTTAATGGTGTTATCTAACACCAACTAATATGATGATTTACAATCTCAAAGAGCATATAATCATTTTCATTTTTAAATTTCAAGGACAAATTTGACTGACTGAGTATTACAATTTTTACAATTTGAAGCGCTAAATTAGTAATTCACCCTAATTTTAATGATCTTCATGATAGCATTGCTTGCAAGCAAGAACTCTTCCAAAATTTGAACTCTTGCAACTAAATTCTGAGTGGATTCACAAATTGGTTATTGCAGCCATCAGCCATTTAATCGCTTTATTTTAAACATATCAAAATATTTAAAAATTAAAGCCATCAACCATTTTTTTACAGCAATGCTCATCCAACCAGAGCCAAGTAAATACATCATGCTAACTCACTCGTATCAATCGAAGAGCAAAGGCATTTACCTTTTCATGGCAAATAGTATTTAGTTCATTATTTATGATTAACCTCAGGTTGAGGCTTGTGAGTTTAATCGACAATATGTTTAGTTCCGACGGTGTAAGTGCCAGTTAACTTGGACACTTCAATTTGACAAAAGCTACAAAATGGCCAACAGCAACAGAATGACTCTATGCAGTTACTTTGTTTAGAGGATCTCTCAATCACAAACTATTTTATACTATAACCATAGAGAATCAAATATCAAAAATTGGATGCAACTGCATCCTCATGCAGTTCCTTCATAAAGCACCCGAAAAAAGTCTACTACCAAAATGAAAGTAATCTGAGGGTTCAGGAATTGGTACAGTCGGCAGGAGATTTTAGCGAAATACTCAAGCTCATGTGAATAACATATGTTTTTATGAAGACGATAATTAAAAGAGAGTAACATTAAAACACAGACATGCTAAATAGCATTCGCAAAGCAACAAAATATAAGAAACCCCTCCTAACTCATCCTCTGAGCAGCTTCCTTGGCAAGAAGCTTCTCCTTTGCTCTAGTTTTCGCTTGAGATTTGGATCCCATGATTCCACCACCCCACTTCTTTCTGTACTCGTCATATTTGTCATTGAAGTTAGCCTGAAAGGAAACCAACCAAAACAAAATACGATCAGTTTTTTACAACAGCATTAACAGCATAAAAGAAACATAATAATTTAATCAACGCCACCTTGATAGCCTCCAAAACTCTGCTGAACTCCAATTTATCTTCATTCTTAACAGTTGTCAAGCACAAAACGGATGCAGTTTTCTTATGGACCACCTGTTGAAAAGTATATGGATTCAAATCAGTCATTCGATTCAGTCATACAGTATGAAAATTGCAATATTCAAAGAAACATTACCGTTCCCAAGCGGGCCTTTCCCTTCACAATGCAGTATGGAATTTCCATCTTCCTGCACAATGCAGGAAGCCAGACAACCAATTCAATTGGGTCCACATCGTGAGCAATCACAACAAGCTGTGCTTTGTTCTGTTAGGAAAAAATAAAATCAATATCACTTAAAAGTTAAAACAATGGGTTAAAACGACAATCACAAAGGGGTAATAAAACATTAGACAACCTGCTCAATGAGGTAGGTAACATGGTTGAGACCATACTTCACAACAATAGGCTTCTTAGCTTCAACAGTTTTGCCTTCAGCCTCTGCCTGAGCCCTTTTCAACAGCCTCTCCTTCTTTTCTGCTTTGTCCTCTGGCCTGTACTTCAGAAGTAACTTGAACAGACTCGTTGCTGCAGATTAGATTAATAAGAAACATCAAAATTAGGAACAGAAAACATTGAATATTATCATTATCATACAACAAAAATGCAGCTAGCTTGCAATCGAATGAGTCAAAGGAATATTCTCCTACAAGAACATCACAATCATTAGCCTTCATACAATATATGTGACTACCTCAACATTTATTTCAAGAGCATTGATTAAAAAAATTAATAACAAGATAGCCTAATTTACCCTTACAAATCACCAAAATAATATCCTATAGCAGATAAATCATCATATTCGGATGTGCCTAGGTAAATAACAAATGTATAATGGTTACACCTCACAGAACAACACGCATAAATATACCAAATCCAAACATTATGGAAGTTATTCTGACCTAGGTTTTTGTCAAGAGTTTTGGTGAACTGGTTCAAAGCTGGAGGAACCTTCAACCTCTGCTTTAGAATCCTCTTCTTCCTCTGAATTTGAACATTCTTTGGCCACTTCACGAACCGAGTCAAGTCTCTCTTCGGAGGCAACGCCCCTCCGATTCCGAACTGCTTTGGACGCTTCTCGAACAACGGATTCGTAACCTTCTCCTGATATTTCAAAACAGAAAAAATCACTTTCAAAATAAAAATTAAAAAACAGATAGAAAACAACCGAATCATGAATCGAATTGAACTCCGAGTAGTTACGTACAGGCTTCTTCTTAGCGGCAAGAGCCGGAGCCTTTCCACCTCGTTTGGGAGCCTACGAAATCAAACACAGTAACAATTGCACATTACGCAAACGAAAATAATTTCTCACATCAAAATCGACGCAAGAGCTAAAACCTATCTAGGATGTAAGAGAAGCGAAGAAAATGTAGCTAAGCATGTGCAGAGATGATCTGAAGTCGTGAATAGAACTCACCATTGCTGCAGTTGCTGTTGTGTGGCGAAGCAAGGCGAGCGAATCTGACTCTCAGAAAAACCCTAACTAGGGTTGTGTATTATATATGAGTATTGGGCCTGGCAACAACGCCTTCCGCCCGGTTCTTAACATTCTTTTTCTTTTTAATTAATATGTGTTGCATTGAAAGAGAAAAAATAATGTTTCATATTCATTCTGATTTAGTCATTCATAATTAATAATGTGTCTAAATTAACTTATTTAAACATGCAAAAATTCTACTATAAAGATTTAAAATTTACCATTAGTAGACCAAAAAAATTAAAATACGCTAACATAAAAAAGGATTAATTACATTTTATTTAGCATGAGATTTATTTAAATGAAAACTAAACTAAAACTTTTTTTAAAAATATTACACACTATTCCATTTGTATCAACAGGATAAAAAAAATAATAGATACTAATAAAGTATTTTATTAAACCAAGGTCGGCAGGTTAGTAATGTTAAATACTATTACGGTAATAAAACTCATATTCTAAATATTTAACATACTTGAGTATCCGTTAAATAAATACACGATATATTTTTTTTAATATCCGTGAATAAGATGGTTAATTACAGAAAAAAAAAAATCCTAAAAATATATATATATATATATATATATATTTTAAAATAGTTTAATAATAATTTTAAATTATTCTGATGATTTTTAAAATAATTTAAAATCCAAAAAATAAAAAAATTTAAATATTCTACACAATTACAGGAAGTGTTTGTTTTATGAATTATTTGTTTATTTTAAAAAATATAACATGAGAACATTAATCCTAAATATTTTCAAAAAAATGTGTGACATATCCAATACTAATTATTTTATTACTTCATAATAAGTGTGAAAATATATTTTCCAACTCCATATTTCTGGGAATAAACAAATAATATGTGAAATGATAGTAACCAAAATACTTATATTTTAAAACTTTGACAGGAAATAGCGAGTACTAGAAGGGCATATGCCTTAATATCCATCCCCAATCTTTTTTATTAACAAAAATAAAAATATATCTCGTTAAATTATTTGTGAGTATTCATATAGCTATTCATCTTTTATCTATAACATATTTTATTCACCAATATTTATGTGTGTATATATTTTTGTCATTCTTGAGATGAACTTAGTGTTAGTTGATTTATGTGGTGATAGAAAATATTAAATAATTTGCATCACATTCTTTTTTTTATATATATTTTCTTAATGAAGTTAGGGTGTTTAACTTTAAGGAGTTTTTTCCCTCAGCAATGACAGCTTAATAGCTCGAAATAATTAAACCCTTGAATTCTAATGTTCATTTTTTAATTTCCATCTATACATGATAATAATTGACTTGCTAATCTATCTATATCTCTTTTTTTTTACATATATTTACGAGTTAAATTACAAGTTAATACAAAAAATATTAAAGCTAAGATTTCACTATCTTCATTACAACTATTAATCGTACAATCAATGTTAATCTAATTTAAACTAAACAATCTCATTTCAGATTAGAGATTGTACTCGAACACTACAACTAATGTTTTGAAAAACTCAAGTCATTATCAAATATTATTTCTCCAAAACAATTCCAAACCCTACTACTACAACATTGAACTTTCTACGACAAGCCAAACTATAACTTCACATAACATAATTTCAATATAATATGCATTAAAATATGTACTGACATAATTGAACATGTAGATTAAGACACGAAATTATTTCAACTTGACCAAGTAATATTTAAGTTTGAGTATTGGACCTACAATTACAGGACGAGTGCTTACTTGCACAACTTATCCTTTTTCCCTTTCAAGTAATATTCGTTCTCCCTGGGACATCGAGTAATGTCATCAAGTCTATGCAAATATATCTCTATTCCACACGGACAGATTATCCTTGAAGCTCTTGAGGGAAAGAATTTGACGCATCTACTTATAGTGTTCCCACGCTGGGTTAACCAAGTAGCCTCGAAACGACAAGCCCTTCTATGATTGTCTTTGTTTTAGGAATGCTCAAAATTTGATCTGTCAAGGAATGTGATAAATGAACTAAACGAAGCCAACGGGTTGACATTGGCTAACTAAAATTTCAACCTTCAATGTTCTTCACAAGGACTCTATCTAGTCTTTCAAATTTTCTACCACGTGAGAGGAAGAAGGGGGGGGGGGGGGGGGGGGGG
>PYAF01000648.1:1360582-1402862 GCA_007407185.1 Glycine tomentella | reverse complement strand
TTTGCCCGTGTAAACTTTCAAATGCATCAACTGAGTAAAATGGTTCAAGCAATGCACTTTCTCCATTCAAAATTTTCAAATGCACCACATGCCCCCTACCCCACCTTGGGGCTCAATAATGGAAGGTTCATCAAAACCAACTTCACTTTTATGGATTTTCTGAGAGAACCATAAGAGAGCAATCAAACTCACTACTAAGGATCCTTCACCAGTGTGGTGAATCCCTTACAACTAGTGCCTCAACAATAATATTCATTGGGACATGTTAGAATGGGATTGTCATGTTGGACAAAGTTTCTCCATGCACGAAACTGGTATGAACTTGCAAATCCATTGAACATTGGAGGTACTTTCAACTACCATATCTTTCTCCTGTGTTTTTGCCATATGAACTTCTTCATTCTAGGTTCTACTGCAACCAATAATCTGTGTGGGACAATCTCATCAATAGCATCTTCCTCATTACAAATTATTCACTGAATTAGAGCTTAATTGAACCTCACAAAAATGGCCACACTTTTTTACTGCATCATAATATTAATTTTATCAAAATAGTAGAACTTTTTTTTTTTATCAAGTAGAAGATAACCGCAACATGTATTTGTACTAGCAGGAGGTTGATAAAAAAGCAGTATGTAACCAGCAAATGAATATCATGTAAACCAAAACTAAACACGCTGGACCAGTACTGCAAAACAGTTGCCAAATCAGAGAGCTCTTCATACTGGCAACCTGCTGCCCTAAGCCACTAATAACGAAGCAAAGAAATCCTCTCAGTGAACTTGTGAGGGATTACATACAAAAATCCCCACTCAAGAATGGGTCATGACTGGCCTCTATTGCCCTATTTTATCACCAAAAAGAAAAGACCAAGTTTTTATAACATGGAAGCTAAAAAAAAAACCTGATCAAGGAATTATATCTATACCAAATGTCATCATGTATTAATATGATAAATTAAGAGAAACAGCTACTCAACAACAGACTAAGCATCAGCTATGAGGGAACATATTAGAAACAACACAGCCATTCAGTATTGTCCAAAGTACAATGAAGTTTCTTCCAATCCCCGTTCTCCTCATTACAGCTTCCATGGAAAGCCTGTTGCATGGCAAAGGAGCAAGCATTCAACAGAATGCATTGAAGATAAACAAGAGACTAATAAATATTTCTTGTAAAGAGAGATTAGAAAGCTATTGCTTGACCCTGACAAAAGCACATGCATATGCAATAGAATAATACAATGAAACAAAGAGAAAGGTAACTCTTCCTGATCAAGTATAAAAACTGGATGGGCAGACAATGTTGGATTCAAAATCCCCCTTCCTTCTGTTTTAGCTTTTCCAATAAACATAGGCCTTAGCCAGTCTTTTGCAGATGTCTAAGGTCCAATTTTAATTTACCACCTGTCACTTTCTAAATTATTCTATTTAACAAAGCATATAAAAGTATCTTGTGTGCCATCTATCCTATTTAAAGGGCAAAGTATCTTGTTTCAAAGCCTGTCTCGAAAGTTCTCTATCCAAAACAAAGGGGAAAAAACAGGTTAAATATGTGTAAATTTAATCAGATATTTCCATTTATTATATTTTGTTTCATATCTCTACTTGTATTTCCTACACACATTGATGTCTCCAGCACCTTCTCTTACTGTCTCAAATATCTCATTCTCTCTCCACAACCCCTTAAATTTGGGTACAGTGGTATTTATGTCCTTTTTTAAATCAAGTTTATTTAAAACCCAACACCACCAACAATAGCCTTGTCCCACTAGGTAAGTAGTCTACATGGATCACATGACACCATTAGTTGGACTTGTTTATCATTCGCCATGAGATCCCTCTTAATATTTTCCTCTAATGTTCTTCTTGATTTATCTATCCCTTTTCACATGGATAAAATTTACTCTCCTTACCAGTACCTTCGTCGCCTTCTTTGCACATGTCCAAACTACAGCAACCAGATTCTTGGGTATGGGAGGGAGTCTCAAGTGGGATTTACTCAGCGGAGAGCACTTACAGGATACTTAATAGGGATGACATAAATCAATATTAGGATGAAGTGTTCAAGGCATTATGGAAATTAAAAATCCCTTGTAAAGCTTCATGCTTTGCCTGGAGATTGTTGAAGGACAGATTGCCTACAAAGAAAACCTTAAGAAGAAGGAACATGGAAATCATTGATGTCACATATCCTTTTTGTAGAAGTTATGAGAAGGTTGCGTCTCATTTATTTTTCAGCTGCCATAGAATTCTGCCGTTGTGGTGGGAATCAATGTCATGCGTAAACATTGTCGGGGTTTCTTCTGCAGTCCCGAAAGAACATTTTCGTCAACATTCCTTCTGCCATATAAATGGAATCAGGTTACAGAGGTGGCAGATTTGGTGGGTTGTTGCTCTGACCTGGTGCATTTGGCACCATAGGAATAGGATAGTCTTCCATAATGAAGATTTTAATGGCCAGAAGCTGATGGAGGATACTATATTTTTTTGTTGGTCCTGGCTCAAAAATCTGGAGTTAGGATTTGATATCCCTTTTCACTATTGGTATAGTAATATGAAGGATAGTTTTGATTTTCAGGGGAGGGATTAGCATGTATTTTTCTCTTTTTGACCTAGCCAAAAGACAGAACTTTGCTGGCTTACTTCATGCTTTCATCATGCTTTAAGCTACTTCTGTTCTGCTCTTGTTCTTGCTAGGATGTATACACAGCAGTACTACTTGTAATGTGCTTATTATCTATATTTAATATAATTGTTTTTGCTGATAAAAAAAAAAAAATTGTTGTCTTTTCCTCTGTAAGTGTCACACCTATATTTCTTTGTACACAATCATTCTGTATGGCAACACATTCTTCTTAACATACTCATTTGATCATTTCTACTACTTCCACACAGTTTGTAAAATGTGAGGAATTTTATTAATTTGCCATCGTTTTGTAATATTAATCCCATACACTTATTTAAAACACACTAAAGATTTAAAAAAAAAAAATCCCCACCAAGAGAAGTAATGACAGCCTTTTCTAGACCTATCACTTATTACATATATTGTGCAACAAGAAAGCACTTCAACCAACATAATTAATCTCAAGTAATTTTAACCATACCTTCAACTAGTTGATGGGAGATACACCCTTATAAGATCTTTCGCAACAACCTTTTTTCTACAGGTAGGGCATTTACCCTGAGCACTTATAGCAGCCTTGATGCAATCCTTGCAAAAAATATGACCACATCTTGTCGACATTTCATGTACCATAGGGCCCATACATATTGGACAGTTGAAGACAAGCTCCTTTGGAGGTTCAGGTGGCTTTTTAAAACTTCCCCCCTACAAAAGAAAAATCCAAGTCAGAAATTAGAATTCCAGTAAACCTTTACAGCCATCTATTATGTGCTTTATTGAGGGGAATAATTAATTTTATACAATTTAATAGGATAAAGGAAATCAAGTTAAGTTTGAAATAATAAACTGCTCTACCAACACAAGATCTGTAAAAGCAAGCAGTGATATCCAAATGCCAAGTATGCAACAATTCCATCAAATGCAAGTAAAATGTTTTCATTTAAAAAACACCTAAAATCTTTTATCCCTATGATTCTTCAAAATTTGCAAGCCATTCCAGCTTTTTTTTTAGCGGTAACCTATTCCCACAATGATTGGCACTCTTACCCCCCCAGTATTGACTAAATCCTTAGGTACCAAACAACTATAAGCAAAGACTATTAGTCTCCACCAACTACATATAGCTGTTTAATAAGCAACAGAAATCTGAACAACCGATTCTAAGCAACTATTTGACTAAAACTGAATGCTTCTCTAAGCCAAAAAATATAAAATAAAACAAAACAAATAAAAAACACAATACATAAATGCCTAAAGATCATAGCCAGAAGCAAATGATAAAGAGGTAACACCAAATTATGTTTCCAAGGTGGGTATTCAATTATTACATATTTGACAGTTAATTTTCTTTTTCTTTCAGATGAACAGAAGATGAAGTACAGAACGTAAAACAGTATGCCATCTTGGAAAGGAATTTTTACCATGGAACTGCTACCGCCTTCCAAATTTATATACTTATCACAATTAATAATCAGATTTGGCAATTCTCTTCTGCGTTTGTTGCGCCTAGTCTGATCTTCTGCAACAATCATGAATGGCAGATTAGTTAACCACCATTAATCACAGAGAACAAAGACCATTTTGCAAAAGACAACTTTAGGTAACATGTGAGGAGCACAAAAAGTCCCTATCTATAGAATGTTTGGGGAGGTAAACTCACATAGAACAGACCATAAAAGCAGAATGAACAAGATATTCAGCACAATATCATATATATGATCACAATTTCTTATTAAAATAGAATCCAAAGTTTGAGATTACTATTATTTGCTTCAGCAACTTCTAAAACCTGCTTTTATAAGTTAATCACTGGGATACAGTAGTATTAGTACAAGACCCTGTAACACAATCAGCATAGAAAAGCATTGGGGAAAGTTAAATGAGGAACTACTGAAATACATTATGTGGATATTTGCACTGAAGGGAAGGCATGGGTCTAATTCATTGACACTGGTAATAACACATTCTCACTTGTACATAAGTCTAGGGTTACCAGTCTTTGGCTATAAACAAACTTTCATCATATCTTCTGCCACTTGAGTTCTATTATAGCCTTTAATTACCTTAGTTGAATCAAGTCTACTGGTCATGACTTATGAGGTTATCTTATCTGACAACCGTTGCCTTCTAAAAACACAATGTTCAACATTAGCACAACCTGGTGAGAAAAAGGCATGTGAAAGGGGAGGATAACATTACCTAGATCAACATCAACTATAGTCCTCCTACGAACTCTTCTTGAATTGTTTTTAGCCTAAGAGGGAACACAAATGAAAAAATGAGATTGATTTCCAACAATGAAATATAATAAGTGAAAAAATAATAGACAGAAAACATGTACAAGGGAAGATAAACCTCAGCAAAAGCCCTTGGGGTACATTCAACAACATCATCATCAATGGCTTCCACGTCAATCATAGGAGGTTGAGTAGGCTGCGGCTGCTGTTCAACTTGACCTTCTTGAGGCACCGACTGAGTCGAAGGTCCCTCCTGCTCACGATTCTCACCAGCTGGTACACGGTTAAGGTCAAGGTCCAAAGCTGTCTTTCTCCTACGATAACTTCTGACAGCAGGTCCCTTGCCTGCCCGAGAGCTCATATTGGCACACTATTCCCGTAGCCAAGACGCTCTGAAAAAATCCAACATCATACAAACGTTGCTCTTAGGAGAATGTCTGGGCATAAAATAATAGGTGAAGTGGGTAAACTTTTGAGGTTAGAAGATAATCACAAAACAGAAAAATTCAAAAACTTAAACAACCTAAACACACACAAAACGCCAGCACCACAATCTGTGCAAGCATACAGCGATTCCCTGCAACTGAATAGAAAATTAAAGAATCATTTCCATCTTAACGTGACTAACTTTCTACGTACCTACAACAAACAGCACAGTGCTAGATTACATAAAAAAACCTAAAGCGTGTTTACTCTGGTGCACGAATCACGATAAAGCTTCCTGAAGTAACCCGACCCCAATCATATCATATCACACATAATCATCAATTTATCAGCGGAATATATATAAAAATAAATAAATTGATCGAACTAAAAAAAAAAAAAGAAAAACCGAAACAGAACAGAACAACACCGATTGAAGCAGAGGCGAAACCTTCTGGAAAACTAGGGTGTATAGTTATTGAAAAGAAAACACAGAAAAGAATAGCGATAGAGAGAAACGGAGCAGTAGTGAGCGATCTGAGAAAGAAATTGAAACCCTAAGAGACATACCGGTTGCGAAACGACGCGAAGAGGGGGGAAAGGGAGGTAGGGTTTGAGGAGAATTTGTAGGGAAGGGGAAAGCTATGACTTAAAAGGGAAAAGAAGGGAGGAGGACATTGACACTGTTGTGAACGGAAACATGAACCACCCGGGATCAGACCCGCCCACGCGCTTCCATTCAACCAAACGCCTGCCAAACGTCACTTCACACGTGCTAACTCAGTTTTCATTTTTTTTTTACCCTTCAGACGTCTTTCTTTCGAGTTATCTTTTTTTTTTTTTTTTTTTTATAATTATTATAATCGTTATTCAATTCTTTCCGGTTATCTTAATCTTGATACAGTACTATATTTTTAAGAGTTTTTTACTGTGTATATTTTTTAAGTATATGAGATGGAGAATTAATATTTTCAAGTTTATTATAAGTTTATATTTTTTTATTCTTGAACATTAAATTTTTTTAGGAGAAGAATAATTTTCACATTCCTATATATTTTATTCATATAAAAAGGTGAGTAAGTTAATATTTAGAGAGGAATAATATATATTTTAAAAAATTCTACACCTTATTGTTATAAAAAATAATATATTTTAATTTTTATCAAATATATATAATTTATAAAAAAATTATCATTCTTATAATTATATTTTTCAAGAGATGACAATGTAATAAGATAAACACAAAATAATAATTAATTATCCGATCATGCTGAATAAATATTCATTATATGTGATTGTCATGTGTACTCATGTATAAAATTAAATATTTTTCAAAATTTTATACAATTATAATATATAAGATTATTATTTATTTTATAAATTATATTTAAAATGCTTCCATCTCATAAGTCCAAATAAAATAATTCAATCTCATGTATTCAAACAAAAGTTAATAGCATACAATACTTCAATCTTACAAGTCTAAACAAATAAAAGTACTTAAACAAAGATATTTAAAATAATTTTATTATAACAGACATTTAACGATACGACACCTTAACATTCATCTTTGTTGTTATTTATTACCAATAACCTATATATCTTTTTAAATTATTTGAAAGTGTTCATTTAAATATTTTTCTTTCATATGTTACGAGTATTGATATTTTTGTGTTCCCTAATTGTGAATAGATAACTTAAAACAATTTTAATTCTTTAAAATTTATACATTATCAACTAATGAAAGTTTTTTACTCTTATAAATAAGAGAAATGATAGTAATACACTTTTTAATTTATAAGAAATATAGTACTACTTTCAATTGAATTAATTTTTACTGAAAATTTTAAATATTTGATTGAAGTCGAATTATTTTATAATACTAAAATCATATTAATTAAAATAACAAATTATTAAAATGTAAATATTGAAAATAATTAAAGTACATATTCGTAAATATTAGAATTACTTAACGATAATTTTTTATAGGATTGTAGTACTTAGAAATATAAACTTGTCAAATAAATTATGGAATAAAGTCATATTTTCCTAATGAGCAAATTAAAAATATATGAATATTATATTATAAAATATAATTAGATGAAATTATTAGAAAAACAATTTTAACTACATGCATGTGGTATTAAATATTGCTCATTATTAAATACGTGCTTCTTACTTCTTTTTTTTTTTTTTTTCCTGAACACGTTCTTCTTTACTTGAAAAATGGTTAATTTAAGGGAGAAAGAACACACAGAAAAACTCACATATTTGGAAGCATCAGCAAGAAAGAGATAATGCCAGAATGGAGTGGCGGTGGGACTGGGTTCCACAGTTCTCTGCCCCACATTGCAAGTAGTATGTGCGTACTGGCTAAGGCCTAAATAAAGGGTCCAAATTACCCTTATGAGTTAGCCTGAAATCATCCTATACTCAATTTAATTATTTTATTACTATTTATTCAAATATCACACATTTTTCTGTCAATCTTTACATTTTTCGTTAGGATGGAAATAGTTTAAATCAAATAAGTTCAAATTTGGCTTGTTATTGGTAATGTGTTTTTAGACATTTTTGAAAGACTATTAAACTTTTTAAAAGTCTATTTCATATTAAAAAAATTGGTAGACCTAAACTACCCCTAAATAAGCTAATTAGCTAAGAGGCCAATAAATCCTTAGTAAATCAGATTATTAAACTATGAAAAATAAAACAACTAATACTAAAGTCCAATTTTTTCAAAGTTTTAAGGGTCTAATATAATATTTACGATTTTTTTTAAAGATTAGTTTACCATAAAGTGTCTCAAACAGGACAAATTATCATTTACTAAACTTACAAAACTGACTCTACGTAAGTCGAACATATTCGAATAACTTCAACCCCGAATAGGTTAATTCATGTTCTGCATACTGATTGCTCTCTGGCGTCTTTACCTCCAACTAGTTATGTCACTGTATTCTTGTAATACTAGTTCGCCCAAAGCATCTATGGCCGAGTAACAAGTCAAATGACAATCAAAACTCGAACAAGCAACAAACACGCATTAGCAAATTGCAACAGGAAAAGTTGTCAGCCTTCAAGATCATCATCCTCTTGTAATACTATCATTCGCGCTCCAGTAATTACTCCATTCAACCAACACAAGAAATTAGCTGATGACAACTAATAGTTCAAACTATTGTGACGTTCTCAAACAAAAACTTGTCTTTGTGAATAGGAAAAACGTAAATACCATAGTTGTACAAAAGGTCCATGATCAGATTGCAGGAAGTTGATTACCCAAACTTAAGGATAGAATTCAAAGCAATTGAAATCCTCCCACAAAAGGCCCACCCAGGATGGTAGTCAACACATCAGAATGCACTCTTGCTGCTAATTTTAGTAACGGTGTCTACTTCGGTCCCGATCTCTCCCATAATCTCTATCTCGATCAACATATTCCCAGTCTCGATCTCTAACCCTCTCCCTCTCTCTATTCCAATTGCAAGGCCTCTCTTTTTCGCTTCGCTCTCTGTTCCTGCTCTCCCCATCATTGCGCTCCCTTCCTCTGTCTCTACTTTCTCTAGCATCCCTATCGATCCCTGTCATAGGTATTATTTACAGAAAACCTTGGTTACTGCAGATCAAACCAATTCATAATTCATAATTTCATACAAACACGTTAAATGATAATATCAATAAGTATACACTCACTAACTTGCATATCTACGCATCCTCATTAACCACGATAGCTAAAGAAACTAGGCAAACCATATATACCTGTTTAATATACTCCAACACAAATAACCAGTTCAATATGATTTTACCTTGAAACTTTAGTTGGACAATCAACCACTACATAAATGCACCAAGGGACTATTTAGATAAACTTTTTCATAGACACTGATAAGAGAAAAAATAGGAAGAAAAATAAAATAAGTTTCTCCCATAATAAACTAAAATTAACTTATGCACAAGTTAAAGTATTCTTTTGAAGAAGTTAATATAAGATAGTTTCTACAAATTAGCTTATACATAAACTACTTTTAGCTTACGGGAAAAGCTTATTTTATTTTGTTCCTTCTTTTCTTCTCCTACAAGTGTTAATGGAGAAGTTTATCCAAACAATGCCCAAGACAAACAATAACCAGGTTTATCTAGTATGTGGGTTTAGAAACTAAAAAATCAACTAGTTGCATAAAGCGTAGATCAAGAATGCCGAAAAGGAAAAATGAAAAAAGAAATAAGAAAACAGAAATGATATGCAATCATCATGATTCTAGAAATACATGCAACTCTATCCTTTTGTACTAGTGTTATGGAACATGTGGGAAAAGTGCAGAGGTGATCATGTAGTATTAACAATTCTAGATATGCAGCCATACCTAGTTCCTCAACCTCCCAACCAGCACGCCCTGAACCAGGAAGCCCACGTGCAGCTTCAGCTTGCTGTGTTTTGGCACGGAATTTTTTCTTTAGATTTCCAAATTCATCATACAACTCCCCATCATCCTAACAGTAAAAAGGATATTATAAGACAAAGGTAATATATATATATATATATATATATATATATATATATATATGTATGTGTATATATAGCATGTAAGATCTGATTTTAATCAATCTTACTTCAGCTTCCCTCCTACGACGTTTAGTTTCTTCTATTTCCTCTTCATCAAGCTCTTTGTAACCTCCACCTCGTCCTCCTCTGTTTAATTAGAAATTAGAAAGTAAGAACAAACCTTAGCAGAGTAACCTCAGTAACATTTCATTGGTAAAGGAAAAAAAAAGTGAATAGTAAAACAGACTCTAAATTGAAATTTTGACTTCAACATATGAAAAATGAAGGAGACAATTATGATCGAAGAAATCCAACATTTTCAAAATTGAAACCAAAATGAAAAATAATGGTTAATCCATGTGTAAACCAAGTACCAACTGGATTAACAAAATATGTGGACTTAATTTTAATTTTGTAACTAAATGGAAGTTTGTTTGACTTTGACAAGACTTCATAAGTTGAAATCTCCCAATCTCCCAAAATGAAATACTCATGGTATTTCCCATACAACATAATGGAATGCATTTTACAAAAAGACTTCAGGAAACAGACCACAAGCACACCCACACACTTCCCAGCATGCAAAGAGAATAGTCATCATGAAAAGGCTTTCATCAGGGGTGGCTGGGTGCCACTATGTACTTAACTAACACTAGAAGGTATAAAAAAAAATCCAATCCAATACCTTACACCACCCTCATTATGCCCAGGCTTATTTGTGTTGCAGATATTGCATTTAGTCCGCTTTGCCCAATTGATATTCCCACACCTAAGCAAAAAAAAAAAAAAAACATGAGAAAGCCAATTCATACATTAAATTTTTATTTTAAAAATCCTGCATAAACAACAAAAGTGTACACATGATGTGCAAATTGAATGTCAAGTATAACTACCTCAGGCCAAGTGTTAATTATAACATGACTCACAAGAAATGAAAAAACTTAGTCAACAGTAAAACAATTAGTGATGATGGAATAGAAAATAATTATAAAGAAATCAGACTCAGGAGAGAAAAGAACACAAGGGCAATATAACAAAATCATACATTGGACAAGGCCAATCATTGGGACCAAAGAGTCCTCCACCAGCTGGCCGGCCAATACCCCCTGATTCTTGTGCAGTATGTCCTTTGCCACGGCCACCAGCCCCTGAAATTCCAGAAGCACCAGCAGGACGAGCAGTTCCACAGCGATTACAAGCACCACGAAAAGCAAAGTTCACATTGGAGCAACTGCTATGAGAGAAAAAAATGTTATTCTCTCTACACTAAATCATCTAAAATGATTGAAGTGAGTAGAAGAGCAAGAAAGAGCTGCTCACCAATTTCATATCACAGACCTTGTATTTGGACACAACCAATCGCCATCTTGTTGCCATGCTTTGCCTGAAGTATCATTTTGACCTCTACCTCTTCCACTACCACCATTAACATCCTTGGTAGTTTCCTCTAGTCCACCAACATTATCTGCAACTCCCGCTTCAACTGCTGCATTATATGCTTGGTCATCCTTGTTTTTTGACTCCGCTATAAAAACTCCAATTGTATTGCCATGAAAATCTTTGTTGTTAAACCATTCAACAGCAGCTACAGCAGCATGCGGATCCTCATATGTTACAGTAGCATCTCCTTTTGGTTCATTAGTTTCTTTGTCTCGATATAACCATATTTTTGGTCTCCCTGTACGTTTATCTTTCTGCAAAGTGTGAATTGCAAAGGAAATACGACTAACAGCTTAGAAAAAAATGCAACATAGAGGAGACAAATAAAATACAAGAAACAATATTAAATGGAGAGAGAAATGCAAAAAATGACAAGTCAATCATTAATTGAAAATTTGAACCTATTGTTCGTTTTAGTGTTCATATAAACAACCCCAAATAAACCTCATATTGCAAGGATAAAAAACCACAATTAATTCAAATAACCACTTTCACGTAGAAATATGATTCCAATTTGACCAAGGTAAAAATTGTGTCCATACTTATGTTCCTTATAAGATGTCTGATCTTTCCTAGAGTAGAAAAGAAATTTTGACAATAAGATAACATTAATTTGAATGGTTGCTATGCATGATGTAGACTCCATACCTTTATTAATCCGATGGTACCAAAATATTCAGCCAGCATGTTATCGTCAGTCCCATAGGGCAAGTTGCATACATAGACAGACCCATTTGAAGGAGCATGATTTCCAGGATGGCTTGCCATGGGGCCTTAATCTCATGAAACAGAATCAACCAGAACCACCAGAGCTCTGAAGGAACAAGACAATCAATTGACAGGTGCACACAAATGCACGCACACACACACAAGTGAAGACAGAAATCTGACCAGTAATTAATTAACCTCTAAGCAAAAAAAAACTATCACAACCCTAACATAGATTCTTCTACAAGGTTTGACAACAAATACAAACATTCGGATACGACACAAATTACTTATTAAGGGGCAAAATGTGACATTGATGAAATTAGTTTTCCCCTAAAAAAAAAACTTCGTAGTTATTTAAAGAGGGGAAACCACAGGAGAAAAGGCATAATAAGTTTACTGCATAAAACAGCGCCTTAGCAAGGAAAAAACATGTTCGAGAAAGTTTCATCGGTTGAAAAATCGTACAGTGCACAAACTCATAACATCTTAGGCCAGTGTATCAATTGAAAAACAAAAAGGAACGGTGCCATCTGATCCCCGCTATAAAAAACCAAAAGCCACGTTTCGCGATTGTGGCAGTTTGAACGACACCGTTTGAGCAAGTAACTGCTCGATGGTAAAACAGTCAGAGAGAAAGGGGTGTAGCGAAGAAGAAGAAAAAAAACAATTGAAAGGTTTTGGTTGAATAAACGAAATTAAGGGCAAAAAGAACAGAGAAACGAATAGAGAATAGAGAATAGAGACTAGAGATAAAAGGATAAAGAAATGAAAAGAGAGTGCGTACCCAAAATCGGAAGGAGGTTGATATCGGATAAAAACTGCAGTTTTTATGTTGTTGGTTAGATCTGTGATTTATCGCTTCTCCTTTCACTCCCTCTACACTCTCTGCACTGTTTCTCTTCCTCTCCTCCAATGCCAATCCTTAATAAGTTAATACCTTTTTTCTCTCTCTCACCATTTTCTTTCTTCTTTTTTTCCCCACACAACAATACGGGTCGGATAGCACGTCTTGATTTAGAATGACGAAAACTATGTAAAATTGATTTTTGATTAATCATATGTGAACTTAAGATAAAGTAATACTTATTTAATTTATATAAGATAAGGTAATATTTATTTAATTTATTATGTTGAAAAATTAATGAATATATTTTTTAACCATAGGCGACAATATTTGAACTTAAAACCTTATACAAATTACTCAGTCTCCAATACTATACCAATCGTCCAATCTTAGCACGTAAAATTAAAAATATAATAATAATATAATTATTTAGTTTTGCGTGTTGTTATATATTAAGATACATAAAAAATGATTTTTAATTAGTTTTGACCTTTCTAATAAAATTGTTAAAGTATTTGTTATGACTCTCCACCGCTTTATAGATCCAATTAATTTATCAGTTCATCAAGTAAAGTTATGATTTGTTGAGATTTAACCCTTTATCCAAAAGCCGTCTCATAGGATTTAAAGATATTGCAAATATGAGAAGCTTCTTCAACAGTTACTCTTGCAAAAAATAATACTATCATCTACAAAAAGAAAATGTGAAATCTTTGGAATGAAATTGGGAACTTTAATGCCATGAATTACTCCTTGTTCAACTGATTTGAAGAGCATAGATGATGATACTTCAGCATGTAAAATAAATAAGGATAAGTATATTTTTTTTTTCAATCCTCTGTGGGGCCTAGATTGAGTGCGAGGGGACTTCCATTGTCTAAACCAGAAAAAAATTACAGTGGAAACATACTTCATGATCAAAGAAACCTATCTTTTTATCTTGTTCTTAAAACAATTTCAAGAAAATACCACTCTACGGTCTCTACCATATGCTTTTGACATGTCTAGATGGAGATGTAGCCCCTTCTCCTCTTGTCCTTCACTTTCATATAATGAAAACACTAAAAAAAAATATGAGGGCATATTTCTAATTAGTTAGTAGTTAGTAATATAAAACTTTTCCGTGAAAACTAAATTCAAAATTAAAATTGAAGTGAAAATTTAACCATGTATTGTAAATTTGAGTAATTATGTTTGTTGGGTGAAATATGCTCAATTATTCTGTTGGCTAACATTTTGGGGGGCTGTTTTGTTCAATGAAGTAAGGGATTGATTCAAGGAAGAAATTTTGTTCCTTGATCAAATCCCCTTAGTCCACTTTAAAGAATTTTCCAAACCAAAATTCCCTTAGTTCACTTAAAAAATTTTCCAAAAATTATGAATATGATATTTTTATGCTAAATTACTCTTATGTGAAATTACAATAAAAAAGTGTTAAATGACTAAACTATAAATGATTATAATGTTTTTTTACCAAATCTTTTGCATTAGATGATTTCTAAGCTAGGTGAGGATATCTTAACATAACATGGTAACTCAAGTTAAATTTTAGATTATTTTGAGGGATTCAAATATTGAAATTACACTAATTTATTTTTAATGAACATGTTTTTTTTGTTGTAAAATTTTTGATGCATTCATATGATTGATTAACGATAATTGTCTGATAAAAATCAAATGAATCATATCTTAACTCATAGGTCTAACTTAAAATAATTAATTAAAATATAAATCATTCAATCTTCATTTAATGATATAAATATGTAACAATCTGATTGTGTGAATACAACAAATCCAATTCCATCATTAATACGAGTTCAGTTTATATTCCATATTGTTCCAATCGTGTTTAATATATTTTAAAAAATATAAGTTTTATTAACAAAAAAAAGTATAAGTTTTTTTAATAATTATTTATTATTTATCATTAATAATAAAAAAAACCTAAATGACATCATTTATCATTATGAAACAGATAATTATGTCAGATAAATACTATACAATTTAGGATCTTACTTGTTTTTATTTATAAAAATAAAATATCCGATCAATTTAAATTTATAGAAAGGGGAGTTGGATCCTCCCTTCTGCGGCTGCCTGCTGAAAAACAAACCCTGGTAGAGATAGTAGCCCTCCAACCCCAACCCCAATAAGTAAAGGCAAAAAGCAAAACAAAACATGGACGAATGGCGCGCCACCATCAAAATGAATCACAGAACCCAACGAACTTAGAAACCCTAACCGAGTCCTCCATCAGTCATATTTCCGACGACGGTTCAGAATGATTGATGGTAGCGATCATGCAACAGCAGCAGCAGCAGCAGCAGCAACAACAGCAGCAGCAGAACCCCTCTGCACTGGTGCCATTTCAGCTCAAGAATCCCCAATCCTCTACCGCAAACACCGCCGCCGCCACTCCCCTTAGGTCACCCTCCGCCCAGTCGCAGCTCTCCGTCGTGCCGCCCCTCCGGCAACCCCCACTCTCCTCGCATCCGGTGCCGGTTACGACGGTGGAGCCCGCTCTGACGGCGGTGCCGACGTGTCCGCTGGTCAGAGTCCGGCTCTCGGACATTGCCCCCTATGAAGGGGCACCGGCGGGGCCCTATCTCAGAGCAATGGAGGCACTGTGTGAGTCTCTGTTGCGGCACAATGCTGCGTTGATCGAATTGGGGAACGAGGACACTGCTCTGATGCGATGCGGCTTGGAAGGTGCGAGGTTGTTTTTCAGAAGTAGGGCCCACCTTGGTTCTGGCAAGGGTAGCCGTGGGGTTTACATGTACAGAGCAGGAAGGTATAAACCATTCAACCTCATACACTTAGTAGAAGAATATAAAAAGATTAAATGAGTTGAGCTTGTTGCATAAGCTAAAATCAACTTATGCACTTTAGCGTTTGGATACGTTAGATTAGATGAGGAAGTTTCTGTAAAAGTTAGGTGCTCTTGGAGAAGTTGATTTTAGCACACTAGAGAAACTCAATTCATTTTACCAGTGCAGTTAATTCATTTTACAAGCTTAATTCACTTTACCTTGTTATTTTTCTCATTTTTACGAGTGTTTATGGAGAAATTTATCCATACAAGTTCCTAGTCGTTATTATTATTGATAAGTTTGGAGAGCTTAGCATTTTGATGGAAAATTACTGTTTTGAGATGGATGATGTTTTGCTTAACCTTGATCTGTTACTGTTTAATGGCTTTAGGGCTTTGGAGGATTGGGATTCTTCTCCCCCTTGCATGGCTGATATTTTTAGGTGCATGGGAAAGGCATCTCGATCTGCCTTGAGTGCCATTGCGAGGCATTTGCGTCTTAGAAGCGAGTAAGGAATAAGGATTGTGAAGGAGAGCCTTTCTTTTTAGTTTAACTGTCTTGTTACTGTGTGTTGTCTGATTGTTCTTTTCTTTCTAGTTTTATGATCATGTGTGCTCATGAGAATTCAGTTGCTTTGTGCAGTGTTTTTAACCATTTGCTTGATGATGCTCCATTGCCTGCTAACGAGGTGTCTTCATCAGTTCTTGTTGTGACCTACTCACACGCTTCTTTGCAAAATGGAAGAGGTGCCATTGGAGGCGGTAAGCCTCCCATGAACGGTGAAGTTGAGAAGGGATTGTTGACGTTGATATCTTCTGACACTCCTGGTCTTCAGGTGTCTTTTTAATTGTTTTATGTGGATTGAAAAAGTAGAGTTTTAAGTGTGTCTTGGTTCCCTGAAGAAAAAACAATTAGCTTTAGCTCCCATAGAATTAACAATGTCTTGTGCTATTGTTCAATATTTATTCTCTAGCCTGTTAAGTAGTTTTGTTTAGTGACTGTTAAAGCTTGGTGATTTTTAGTTGATTTATCTTCCAACTTTTATGAATAATATATTTTCTTCTCTAGGTATGTGACCCCAGTGGTCGCTGGTATCTGGCAGACAGTGGGTCTGCGCCTGGAGATCTTTTACTTATAACAGGCAAGGCACTTAGCCATGCTACTGCTGGCCTATGTCCTGCTGCATCATATAGAGCTTCTCCTGATTATTTTCTGAGTCCTAATGGTGGAGGAAGGTACCAAATAATTTTTAAAAAAAGTCTTGTATTTGTGATGACTGATAAGATTTCCAAGGAACTTATTTAGGTACTTTCTTGAGCTTTGTGACTGTAGGACTTCTCTTGCATATAGACTCATGCCACAGAGCAATGCTATATTAGATTGTTCCCCAATTGCAGCAGCTGGCCATGTTATTCCCCAAAGTTATGTTCGAATATCTGTAAGCCAATTTATGGATGACCTTGCTGCCGAAGAACTTATAGGCAGCAGATGTGATAATGCTGATGTAAGTTACCTCTCCTAATACATTTTTTTTAAATATACATTATGGAAGTCTTCACTGATCATGACCAGACAAACAAAAGATCCTAACCATGACAAATGGAAGTGTAAAGAGGCACCTTTCAAAATACCACATTCTTCTTTACCCAACCTAAATACTTCAGAGATCTGTAAAACTACAAACTGCTTAAATCTCGGCATTCATATTCTCGCCAACTGTAACTTTCCTGCTGCAAAAGCGACAGGAGTTCCTCTCCAACTAGATTCAATCATTCAATAGGATTCTTTCTAATGTAAAACATCCTAAATCCTAATGGAAATTAGAATACAATTCACAGAAAATTAATCATCAACAATGTTTACACTTCATTTTCTTTTGTGATATTGTTTCTTACCTCCTATTGTGGTATTGCCCCTGAAAATAATGGATATTATTATAATGAAACTAATAAACGTTTTTTGCATTTAAACTTTCATTTGCTACACACAACGTGAAATATTGAGGATTAGTGATAAGCCTCTTGCCCTGTTGATAATGACCATGTTTGATCGCTACTTTGCTAGCATTTTGCAAACTAAAGCTGAATTTAAGCTCTTGTGGTGTGATGCTATGTACAAACTAATCCTTAGAGCTTAGCTTGTTATCTGTCCAGTGTCCTATACCAAGTTACTGACTGAATTGATCTTTTAAACTAATTTGATTATGACACTCTTGTTTCAATTATTTATAATTAAAAGTTTACTCCTTTAGTATTTTTGTCTGTAAGCTTGTTGGCATTGGAGGGTCTGGTTAACCATTGAGGCCAGCTATTCAGAATATCATAATGGTCTTTTTCTTGTTTCCCTGTCATTTATAACAGCTCTTGTAATAGTAATGGCTCTTCTGTAAGACTTCTATGATTTCCCTTTAAGAAAACATTCTTTGATGTATGTGGAAACTTATACTCTTTTTATTCACAGGCTGCTGCTCAAAACAATGTGAATAAGGAGCCATCATTAAGAAGTGTTCTATCAGATCCTTTATCGTAAGTGTAGTTTAACTTCAACTCTCCAACTGATTTAGCACTTTGTTTGGGAAGTATGTTATTGATACTATGTGATTTGTCATTAACAGTCTCACATAATTCTTTTCAAGTTTCTTCAAAAATTAAAAAAATAAAAGAAGTTGCCATAACACAAGACTGACAGGAGTTGGTTAAAAGTAAAAGATTAATAAATTCACTCTTTAGGAAATACGTAAAATATTATGCTAATTTTTGCAGTGGATTGTTCATAGTGAAATCACAGATATACATGATAGTAACACTATGCTATTAGAGCATTGTATGCCCAAAGCCTTGAGATTGATAATACTTTTTTTTTTCTTTTTTTTTTGAAATCTTACAATCTGAAAATACTTGATATAGTGCATATTTCCTTTATTTATTGTGATCCATAATTCCATATGCAATGTTTTTTTCCCCCTTTTATAAAACATATGCAATAGATTTAAGTACAGGGAAATAAACTATTATCTTTGCTCTGTCCATGTTCTTACTTTATCCCTTAGAAAAATTGTGCTATGCCTTGAGGTTGTCTAATTCATTGTTCTGTTCTTTTTCTGTTGCTATCGGTCTGTGCAAGTGTTGCTGAATGTATAACTCTGTGAAGAGAGCTGCTGTTATATTATGTATGTCTTCAGATTCTACTGATTGTACCGAATGATTGTCTATGACATTCATATGGAGACAGAGTTATAATTACCAGACAAATGATGATATTGATCTTAACGAGTAAAATTTCACAATGTAATATGGAGAAGAGAAAGGATTCTTTAATACCTTAATTTTTCCATGTTGCATAATGAAGCTATAGATAACACTGTGTTAAGTAAAACTCGAGTTGGAAGTTGGAACATTGTCATGGGTTTTTGGCACATCAGCATTTTTCTTTTAATGTCTAATGTAACATTGGTGATTTTTTGTTAGTACTTTCGTTCGCATTTAGAGATTTTCTTTTTAACTTGCATATTGACTCATTTTCTGTCCTTTTTCATTTATTATGATCAGAAAAGAAAAATATGCCCTTAAGGATGTACTAAGATTTAACTTAATTCTGATATCTATTTTCATTTCTTCTTTCAATTTTGTTTACCAGTGGCACATTCCTTGAAGATGCCATGCTTGTCTCATGTGGACATTCTTTTGGTGGTCTCATGCTGAGGAGAGTCATTGAAACGGTAAGTAGGATTCTATATTTTACATCTCTGCATTAAGAAATGAAAGCCCATTGCTGAATAAAGTGATATTTTTGCATTTGAACCGTAGGCAGACATAGTAGGACTTACTAGCATAGTAGTCAATAGCAGAAAGACTGCTATTTTGAGCCCAAAAACTAGGCATGTGCACCGTGTTGGTTGCTCTTTTCCCTTTATTTTCCTCGGCTGCCTTTGACTTCAACCACTCATCAGAATTAAACATCTCTATAAAGTTGTTTATCTGAGTATGCAATCTTTGTAATGCGAGGAAGGTTGTGACGAACCTTGTCACTCCATATCTAACAAACTCCGACTTGTTGGTGAACCTCCTCATAGTACTCAATGCAAATGAGTGATTATAAATGTAGCCCATAAGATTAATCCCCTTTTGGATAGTCCTCTTGACCCTTGCCATTTTCCCAATGTCTTCTAACATCACATTGATACAGTCCAAACACGTGTGGTCTTTTGGCTTGCAACAACTCACCGGTAGGCTTGACCAATGCACAAGAGGAGACTTCTTGAGAGGCCGAGTTTATTCCATGTGGTTGGGACTGGGTGTATGAAGCCATTGTTGCTAAAATATTTGGTCTTCTAGATGTTGACATTTAATTTCTATATCCAAATATTAACTACTTTAAGCTAGTTAAGGCCTTGAATTTCAAAATTAAATCCAGTATCAAATTGTACCATATCTTTATTTGCTGTGTATTTAAACTTATTCTCTTGGTATTTGTGCCCTCCATGCATTTTGTATTCTTATTTTGGTTGTATTTGTGTTGTCTCATTTTTATTACCTTCCACTTTATTTTTGGTATTAAACTTTTAGATGGGGAGAGACAAGAATCATACTTACTGTTACTGTTTATGTCACAGTCAAGATGTACTCTCTGCAATGCAGAAATTGAAACTGGTTCTTTGATCCCTAATCATGGTATTTTCCATTTCCTTCATAGTTTAACTCTCTTTCATCCATCTACACAATATACACAAATACACAGATTATATATAGCCTTATTTCTGGTTATGTTATATCTTTCTGATGCATTTGGTTTGTTGTTTTTATTTATTTATTTTTGTGACATCAATTAATTTGATTTCCTTTTCAGCTCTTAGAGCTGCAGCAGCCGCTGTCAAGCATGAGGACGATCGGAGGTTATTTCGTAATGCCGCTCTCCGAAAGCGGCGGAAAGAAATGGGTGACCAAATGGATTCATTGAGAAGAGTGAATAGGGTATATAACTCAAGTAGCCTGTGATTTTTTTGGCCTTTTCTATAAAATATTAGCAAGTGTTCAAAGAGAAAATAGTGGCAGGAAACATTTTTTATCTCTTCATATTAAAAATGTGATGCTATACATCAAATGTGCAATTGACAAATATATAGTGGCTATTTTTACTCAAAGATTACTTAAACAGTGATAAGGAGATAGCATGACAGCTTAGGTTGACCTCGTAGAGTATGATTTACCAAGAATGTTCCAGAAATGTTTTACTTAGCTTCTTTTTTAAGTGGCTATTTTTAGTAAAAGATTTCTTCAATAATGATAAGGAGATAGGATGAATCTATGGTTGACTGTGAATAGTATGATTTAGCTAGACTATGTATCTGGTGTCAATTCCTGTTTTCTGTGTTCCTTTTTGTTTCTGCTTTCCTGGGTTGTGTTGTTGTGCCTTTTCTTCTTATCATCTGTGTAAGAGAATATATCTGTGTTTTAAAATATAATTTTATAAACTGACTTACATAAACCCATCAAACATATTGATGAAGAGATTGACCAGTTGGCATGAGTAGCAAATCAGTAGTATTGTGTACAAGTGATAATTAACTAATTAGGATATGTTTTCTGATTAAACAAAATGTTCAAGACTGTAAGGATTTAGATGTCTGGAGAGAAATTTATTTATATTGGCACTTAAATGTTTCAGGAAAATAGAGATTTTACTGCTGCTGATGGACTTCAGCGGGGTGTACAATATCCATTTTCGGTAAATGAGAAAGTTGTTATTAAGGTAAACATTTTTGGTTTCAAGTTTTCAATTTTTTGGCAATTAATATATCCAACTGTCAGCGGAATCAAGAACAACCAATTTCTACAGGGCAACAGGAGAACACCAGAAAAATTTGTTGGGAAAGAAGCTGTGATTACATCTCAGTGTCTCAATGGATGGTGAGTTATCTAGGATGGATTTGTTAAATTTGCATTTAGACTCAATATATTTTGAGTTATAAGTTACCCATAATGTAGAAATATTAATATATAAATTCTGTTTCCATGCACATTAGTCAGCTTCTTTTATGCCTTAGCGCATTTTCCCATTTGGGTGTGGTAAGGCCATATAAAGGTTTTTTGTGTGCTTGGTTTCACTGAATTTCGTGCTGTCTTCATCTCCAACCAAAATTACCATCCGAAGTCCCTTTGTTTGTGAATAATATACTTACATAGGTCCATTTGGGGTGTTTTAGTTGTAAGTTTCAAATAAACTCATTTTAAAAGTTTCCTATCATATTAAAATTAGTTTAAGGGTGTGTTTGTGTGGTGGTGGGTCTGGTGGTGGTTATAACGATAGTGATGACAACGGTTTTGCCAGTAGTTGGCGGTGGCGGCAGCTGTTCCAATGATGGTGATAGGGGTGATGCCAATGGTGGTGATGGTATCAGTGTCAGTCGTAGTGGTGGAGCCGGTGGCAGTGGTGTTGATGGCCATGTTGGTCGTGGTGCCAATGTTGGTGGGGGTGGCGGCAGGGGAAGGACCATTGTTAAATGTTAGGAGAGTGTTTTTTTTAAAACTAAAACCAAATTCATAAATCATTTTTTCTTTGTTATGAAAATGAATGAGGATATGTTTTGAAATCGAGATAAAAACCATTTTAGCTCCAAATGCGTTTATTTTTTAAAACCAAAAATAAAAAACTCGCAACAACCTGAAATGGACCCTTAGATATCCTCTTTGAGTGATATATAGCATGTTCTTGTATACTCATGAAAGCAAACACGGTCACAATCAAGTGAATCAACTCTATTTTCCAACTTTTCTGAAAGTTTTTACTCCATTTCGACCTGTCCATTTAAATGGCCAAAACTGAGTCAACTGCCTATTCTGTCTAGTTTTAATAACACTGTATTGTGCATAAATTTAAGACTATTTTATGTTATTGGGTTTTGTGGGTGGCATTTGGTAGTTTCTATTTTTTTTTTTGTATGCACTCTGATGTATCTTATCATACTTTTTTACATTCTTTGCAACCCTAATTTGAGATGAAAAGAGTGAAAAAGTAAAATTCTCATTTAATGGTGAACTTTGTGCAGGTATTTGCTCAAGATTATTGAAACCGGAGAAAATGTCCGCCTGCAGTACCGTTCTCTTAGGAAGATCTTAAACTCACCAGCGGACCAGTGTCCCTCACAGCCAATTCAAAATAGCAGCTCTTAAAATAGATTTATTATAGGTTTTCCTTCTTTCCTTTTACCTCCACCAGAAAAAAAGGAAACTTTTGTAGTCTTGATCTTTGATTGTAAAGAATTACATTGACTGGTCCGGCTCCTTACAGTATGCGATAGAGGTTTATAATGTATCAACGAGGTTGTCTGTGTAGATGCTAATACTAGGTCGGCTTATAATTATTGTAAAGAAGAAAGCCGGCAAAGATAAATTAGATAGCATGTAAATTGTAGCTTGCATTTACTAAAATGGATCTTATGTTTATTTTTTTTTGCCATAATTCACTTTTTGTAGAATGTGTTGTTTGTCTTCTGTGCATTTATATTTGTGAACTTGAAGCTTTAAATACCAACTTGGAAGATAAAATAGATCAGTGAATACCTACATTCTTACCTTAGTTGATGCTCACAAAATAATTTATGGCCAAGTTACTAAGTTATCGATTTGCTCGGGCATATATCTTCTTAAGGTGGAGTCGACATGATGCTATAAAAATGATGGAAAATACATATTTTCTCACATTTCACGCTATTTAAACCTGGACATAAATTGGGATTGGAATCTATTATTTTGAGAGTAGTCTAATCTGATTGTTTTGCCCTGAAAACTTCCTTTTGGCGTCGAAAGAAATTTCTACTTTGATAAAAGCTACACTGAAAAAGCGTATTCTCTATCCAAGCAGTTATGGGATCAGCTGGCTATATTCATAATTACTGGCAAAGGATTCAAATTTCTCTCATGTTTCAAGTAATTCCCACGAGGAATGTGCATGCACGAAGGACAACATAATCATCAATATTAGTGTCTCCTCTAACTTGAAGAGAAAGTTTGTTAGAAATTTAATATGAATACTTTTTCTTATATTAACTCATTTTACATCAATATGAACAAAGGAAAAAAAGAAGGGCAGAACCAAAAATATAGTTGCCTAGGCCTGATGCCAAGTTGCCAACAGAAACATCAGAAAAGCTTCTGTAGATGTTAAGATCCAAGTGTAATAAATTCCAAACTAATGAAATTCACAAAAAGGGGTGGTCCTGCTGCCTATGGACTTTTCCTTCACTGTTATCTGGAAACCAGTGACTAACTTAAGATTTCAACTCAGTAACAAATTCTATTTGTAGATCCACTCGTTGGAACGAGCACCCGACTCATCCATATCTATAAAAATGCTTACTGCCTGCAGCAAATAACAAGAAATTAGAATGTACACGGACCATTGTTTTTTTCTTGGCAGACACAGCTTATGTCTAGGATTACTTTCAGTATAAAACATCAAAATCTCCGTTCACGATTACACTTCTTGCAGAATTTTTCATTCTAGTCCGAGTCTTAATTTACATATAAGCTGCTTTACATTAAGCAGTCATTGTTTTGTTATTTTTGTTATTTGTGTTCTTCTGTCTTCTATCTTCTCTAAGAAGGATACACACACACACACACACACACATATATATATATATCCACCTTTGGATATGCACTTCGTTCTACGTTAATGATATTATCCAAGAAAGAAACAGGCTTCAACATCAATTTGAATATTACATCCTAAATTGAGTTGAAGCACATCAGGTAACCAAATTTCAAAGTCTAAAAACAGAACCTAGATAATTATATAAAAGACAGAAGAGCATATACCTTCCCTATCCGAGGTCGTTCCTTCGACTTTTCTAGGCTGTTCCGAATATGTGAGACAGCTCCCCAACATTTTAAGTTGTTTGCAATATCATCAAGCCTCAAAATATACTCTTCTTCGGTCAATGGGAAGGATCTCTAATAGCAAAAAAATATTGGACATACTGAAATACAATTACATGGATAACTTCAATGTATACAAGCAATTCTATAGTGATACAAAATGCTTTTAATAACCATGTACTTTAAAGTACAACCAAATGCATGGTTTAGGTACACAAACTCTTCATACCAATGCAATCTATGAAAACAGTAACCTTTGCATTTTGCTTTTTCTTTTGTTCTCCCTTTCTAAACTGACAGAAGGCATAAGCTGTTCTCATTTTGATTAATGCAACATGGCCAGCTTGACATAATTCGCTCAGAATTCGTAAGCGTGGCTGTTGGATAAGTGAAATTGCAGGAGACCATTCGTTTATGCAACAGAGTCATTATGACAAAAACTCTAAGAGAAAAAAATTGTGTCCAGTATTTTCCTTTATTTTCTTAATGTCCAATAAATTGTACATTTCATTTGAAAGGAATCTAATCAAATCATTTATTATTTATCATTTTTCATTTAAACTATACAAAGAAAATACAAGATGGAACACAGAATCTTTAATACCTGCTCCATGTACTTCCACATGACATTCATCGCAAGGAGATTTCTTCCCATGAATTCCTAGCACAGATTATGTTTAACAGTATGAGATTAAACCATGCCTTACTTCAACAATTTATCCAATTTCAAATAATCAAGCACACACCATGGAACTGATATAATGCTCCAAGTACTTCGTAAGTAAAATGTGAAAATAGGGAACAAACATCAGACTGATGAAGTTTCAAGTTATATATTCAAGGAAACAGATAATGCAACAACATTCAAGAACAAGGATGCTAGAAACTTTTTGAAAAATATTGGTCTATAAATCGCAGCTAAGCATTTCCAACTCATTCAATATAATTTCCTATATCCCACCCTAAGGGAGGTGGGATGGAATAAACCTAATTTTTTAATAACATACTGCAGGATATAATTATTAATTACAACGTTCATCTCTTTACTGTCAGAATTTTTTCAACCACAAGCATGTCAATGTGCTCTGTTGATTTGATCACCATTTGCATGTCTAAGAACAACAGCATATGTTTCAGTATTTCAAAGTATATGCCTGATCAACAAATGCAATCTGGATAGACTTGACACGAAGATATATCAGCTGAAGAATGAAAATTCTATGCCAGAAGAAACAGAAATGTACAATTTTCTATGCCAGAAGAAACCTCATTTCTCAATAATTATACTTTGGAACAAACGAGCCAGATATTATATGGGCTGAATTAGCCATGTAGAGTTCAGGGCAAGTAAATCTCTCATATAACCCACTTGTTTAAAAACTAACCTTCTTTATCAACTGAACATCGTAAGACTTCCCATATTTGTTCCTGATAAGAGTAGCAAGGTCAAATCCACTAAACGTGGAATCATCTTTTCCAACTATTTTCTCGAGACTCTCTCTAAGCATTTCACTATTCACCTGATGCATATTTAAAAAGAACCCAGACTCAGAGGTAACCACAGCAATGGAAAGTTAATACTTAATAAATAATAGTCCAATTGGAAAATCACTTTGATCATAAATATAAATTGATCAAGCAATAGGAAACTGAGAATTGAACATACTCCTCCCATTTCACCATTCTGAGGTTTTTTCTTATCAGTGTCATCTGAATCTGAAGGATCCGTACTGTTGCTCACTGAACTGGAAAAAATGGGCCTACATTTTCTGGCACTATGGCCATATTTTTTAGTATGGTATCCAACATTAAGGAAGTCTGATCCTCTGGAAAATGGAGCCCTATTAATGGTTCCATTGTCAGGATGATCCTGAATTCTCACAGGCCAACTACACTGGTGGGTAGACATGATGTTCATCGTATACTTCACTCACTGTCATTCAAAATATGCATGGAAAGTGGAAAACACTGTTAGCAGCCAAAAAACAAAAATAGACATATTGTTCTCAAATCTCAGCCTAACACAGACTTGTTTTTTCTTCTATTTTGTTGATAAAAGACAAAATGGGCATTTGAAAAGTAGGCCACGAGAATCATGAAGCAATTACAGAATTTGATAATACCAATTAACAATTATAGAAACAAAAAGGCCACGGATTATAAATAGATTGAGATAATTATTACTCTGATGTCTGATCATTTACAATTTTCAAATAGACAAGCTTAGAAGCATGAATTTAGTTAACTAACCTTTCTAACTCCATGCAAGGAGTATATCAAAGAGATCATCATATGCTTTTCCCAAATTCTACTTTAAGACCAAGACTATGTTTTAAAAAAAATAGCGGAAAAACTAGCTACCAGCTAAAAAAGCTGGTTATTAAATTACAAGTAAACTTAATGATTTTCTTTAAGCTAACTTATTGAATTGCAGAGTTATTAAATTTCCATAGGAAGATAATAGAACTCTAGTGCGAACTAAAGTAACTACATGATAGAATGCCACAAAATAAATATTTATACTCCTTATAATCAAAATCATGCAGGAAGAAGATTATTTCGCTAATAAGCTGTTCTGTGTAAACATAAAACAAAACCATACATACACGCGGTAAATTATCAGTAACTTTATTAATGAACATGTTCAGTACATGTAGAGAGCAAACCTGACAGTGTTCCTGGAAGACAGAAACAGAAACAGAAACGGATTGGGAGAAATGACCCTTCGGTTGATTTTTTTATTTTTTATTTTTTATATTTTTGGGGTTGAAGAAGGGTCCAATATTAGCAAAGCTAGCTTAATATAATGACGTGAGACTATGAAAGAGATATAAACTAAGAAGTGGGACTGGGAGGTACCGCTAAATGTGGATATTGAAGAGTGTTGTGCAATTAAGAGAATAAGAACCTCACGTTTTTTCTTGTAAATTAAGGCCAACCACAGGTTGCCATGTGCAAACCGTAGGCAACTCTTACACCGCACGGGAAAACGCATGTTATACGTTACTAACAGGCCACGTCTTCTCCTAACTTCACTGTTCGTACGTGACAACATCACATGCCACGACACGACATTTACTTACGTGAGTAAGGCTAGTTTGCCAATACTCTCTTTTAAAAACTTTATGATTGAGTCAAATTTATTAAAAGTTATTAATTTTATCTAAATCAGAAGACAAAATTATTAATTGAAATGAAGCTTAGAAAATACGATGATTTTCAACAAATTTCATCCCATCACCAGAAGAGGGTAAAAAAACAAAAACATGTATGTTACTAACATCCCTCTTACATATGTTTGTAAGGCCACTCTCATTAGGGGTGTTCGCGGTCTATTGGATCGATTTTGAAGTAAAAAATCATCCGATTCAATTCTTTCAGTTTGGTCATTTGATCATCCATTCAGTTTGAAATTTTTTTCAAATCCGATCCAATCCAATCCAATTTTTTTCGGTTTGGATTGGATCGGTTTTCGATTTTTTAAGAAATCTAAAAATAAAACTTATGAGACTTATTTTTATCAAAATAAGGAGTATCTAACATAAGCAAACACATTTATTGGACAAAAATAAACATAATTTTCTAATTTTCATTAGACAAACACGTTTATTGGATAAAATAAGGAGCATTGTATTGGATTTTTGGTTTTTGGACTATGATAGAGAATAGGCCCAAGTAGATAAATGATAAGGTATGGTTTACAATTGGATCGATTTTCACCGGCCAATCCGAAAACCGATCCAATCCGGTGAAAATTTTCGGTCTTTTTTTCGGTTTTCAGTTTTTCGATTTTCGATTATTTCGGTTTTCGATTTTTCGGTTCGATCACCGCGGTTTGCATCGGTTTGGATCGGTTGATGAACATCCCTAACTCTCATTAACATCTTTTTGCTTTTTATTTATGGTTGAACATATAATTTATTCACTTTAAGATTTAATGTAGTTTCTATATATAAAAGAACATTATAGGTTTTATAGGTATTTTTTAATTATTATAATATTAGCCGGAAGTATCTATCCACATAAACTTAAGTTTGATTGTCCTCTTATTATTTTGTTCTTTATGTTTTTTCTAGATTGCTTTTAGCTTTAGGTTCAAAATAGTGCTAGGCGTGTCCTTGTTTACTTCAATTAGTTATCTACTTGTATGTATTTCATTCTTCCGTTTGCTTCACCATTTTGGATAATTTTTGTTTTGTCTGAGGAACCTTGTGCAACTTTGAATGTTAGACAACTTATTTTCTTGTGAAAAAGCATACCATTGTCATTTATTGCGGTAATGTATATTAATGTGGGGAAATCATAAGTGCACATTAAGAAATAATTAGGTTTTTGCAAGATTATCCATAAATTTATTGTTATTATCTCTATGATGAGATTGATTCAAACTTTAAGGTGAATTAATCTAAGATAGTTTTCATTCCTTTTCAAGATACAAAAGTGTATCTAATTGAATTGATCATTACTTGTATGTTAGTAGTGTTCAATTAGATATATTATGATGTATGTTATTTGGTTTAGTTCTTAAAGAATGGAACATACTTTTGTGATTTAAAAATAAAAAATGTATTTGTTTTACGAATTACAAGTACTTCCAAAAATGTTGACATAGAAATGTAACATGTCATGTGTTTGTTACAAATTTTGAAAAATTATTTATGAACATAACTCATTTCCAAAAATCTAGATTACACATGTTTCCTCATCTTATTGTTTTCATGGAAATGAAATTACTTTCTAAAATAACTTCTCACTTTCTTTTTATTCTACCTCATTTATTTATTTAATATTTTATTTTAAAATAAAAATAACTTTTAAAACATTTCAAGAAATGGTAAGTATTTATCAAACATCTCTTATGGAAATAACATTTAAGTAATAACACTCTAAAAAATATTATTTTTGAAAATATAATTAAATTTGTAAAACAAACACCCCTAAATTCTTTCTATATATATGGTTTTAAGGTTTAAATTTACCTTTTAGCTTTTCTCCAAACATCTAAGGTCATGCAAATAATTGATCAAACAAGCCACATAATGAACATGATAAAAAAATAATTAAATAAGAAAATCCATCGTACAATAAATAAGAAAGAGAATCAATGTTGACATGCATAAAATAACAAATGACAAATTGATTAAGATTTTTTTGATGAAACTAGTTAAAAATTAAAAAATTATTTGATAACTTATAGGTGAAAGTTGAAAAATTATATTATTAAATTATAAATATTTTATAGAATTATGTATATTAAAGTAGTTTAAAAATGTAAAATCACATAAATGATAAAATAATAAATTTTTATGTTAAATAAAAAATAAAAAAATGAAATATAATCAATATTTAAGGATAAAAAAGAAATAAATATAAAAGTAAAAATTAACGTTTTTTTTTAAATCTTACAAATTACAAAAAATACTTATTTACTAAACAATAAAAACATTTTTAACTAATAAAAAGACTAAAAGGTAAGTGAAATTTATTGTGAAACACGTTCTAAAACGTCAAGGGCTATTCTGATTGCTGAAAATCACAATTAATTAAAAAATAGAATCTGAATAATTTATAAAAAAAAAAACATGATAAAGTAATTTATTGATATTTTTACTGGTGGGTTAAATCAAAAGTGCCCCTAGAGGCTAGTAAGTAGTAAGAAAAAGAAAGACGAGAAAGTGTGGTAGACTTAGGCGGGAGCGGGAAGACGTGTGTGTGGCGTGCATTAAAAGTGGGAAAGCAAGGGAAGCGGTGGATTGAGATTTGAAATGAAAAAGAAAGAGAGAGAAGAAATGGAAAAGTGGATTGAGGGAGACGAGAGTGGCGCGGAGATGCTCAGTAGAGTGAGCAGCGTGCGACCTTTCCTCTTTCCTCCGCCGCTCCACAGGGTTCCTCTCCGCGTCGGAAACGTCCTCGAGCTTGTGGGGCCCTCTCCCTCCGCCAAAACGCACATTCTCATCCACGCCGCCATCACTTCCGTTCTCCCCAAACTCCACGGAGGCCTCGACCACTTGGTCCTCTTTCTCGACCTTGATTGCCGCTTCGATATCACGCGCTTCTCCCAATTGCTCATTCACCGCATTACCGAACGCGGAACGGATTCTTATGATAAAACCCTCTATGATCTCTGCATGGCCCGTTTTTTGTATGTCCGTTGTTACGACACCTTTGAATTTCTTCACACTCTCAGGGTAAATGCCCTCTTTTCATTTTTGCATATGTTTGTGCTCCACTGCAATAGTATTTTTGCATTACACTACTTGTACTTCCTTCTATTATAGAGTAGCAGGCTTAGTGCATGTTTGGTTTTCGGGTGAAAAAAAGTAATTTTGCGGCAAAAGTAATTTTGCCAAAGACTTCTGCCAAACATTTTGCTATTGGGCATGTTTGGGTAAGCTTCTTTAGAAACTAGAAAATAGGAAGAAAAAATTATACAATATGTTTCATATTTATTTCCAAGGGACCGTTGGATTTGCATTGGAACGCGCATACAGCATTTCTAACATCAATCCAAACATGCAATTAGTTACTCGTTTAGTTCTTATATTTGATACAATATGTTCTAGTTCCTATACTTAGAAACTACACGTTCTAGTCCTTATACATATACTTTTTAATCTATTTTAGTCTCTGTTGTCCAAAATTGTAAAAAGTGTATGTCTAGGGACTAAAACGTAAAATTGTGCAGTTGTAGGGATCAAATGAGTAATTAAACCATTCTACTATAACTAGTATCTCTTTGTACACTGCTAGACACTGGATTATACTCGGATTTTTGTGTCTTCCTCAAGTAAAATGAGTGCTGTAATGAATCATAAGTGGCCGAGAATATTGACACTACTAAGACACCTTGATCCTTAAACTAATGATTTCTTGATGCCAATGCGTATTGTGACACAGTTCTTCAGTATAAATGTATAGTTCGTCAAAGTAATTTCTCGTTGGTGCAGTATGGCAAAGCGATGGAATCTTACCAAGAAAAATTGTAGTGCTTCTCTAATATAATAGTGCATGTGGTGGAGTATCAATGTTTATTTTTACTCCTGTTAATGTATCTTATTCCTTTTGTTCTGCAACAGACATTGCATTGTCGCTTAGAGAAGGAGAAAGAAGTTCATGGAGTTGGTGTTCACTTGCTCATGATTGACAGGTTGGTTTCTTCTTGCTTTTTCTTGAAGGATCAACTTTATAGTTTGAAATGATTTTTGTAAAATAAATCTGCTCTTGTTTTTGGTTGCATTTCTCATTTACTAAAGTTTAGGCCTGTTTTTTCTATAATTTAAAAAGCTTTAGTTGTGATCTTTATATTGTCATTAGTTGGGTTGGGTCATCTTACTGTGAACCATAAAGGCCTTTTCTATTCCATGGTTTCCATTGATATATTCATTGGAATGCCATGTAAATAACTATTCACTTTAAAAAGTCGAGGATATTGTGTATAATTGTGGTTAATGATGCAGCTATTTCATAGCTTCCATACAACTATTTAGATAATACTAAAAATAAACACTAGGTTCACCCAACTGTTACTTTCAATGTTTCTGCATTAATTATGTGAAGACTTGATCTGATGTAATAAGTAAACTTTGACCGATTGAACCATATTGACAGCATTGGAGCTTTTCATTGGATGGATCGTGCATCGATGTTCTTGTCTCAAAGAGAAAACAGCAAGTGAGTTGTATATGTTAGTATTTCCTAGTGGATGGCTGGTGTCTTTGTGGCCTCATGTTTTAGAATACTCGGAAGATCAATTTATATTCAGAATTCTCAAAATCACATGATCAGTTTGTCCCTTTTTAGCTTTCTTAAAAAAGAGTGAAACTTATAGACACAGAGCATGGAGAATATTGAAAGGAGGTTCTATTACTAGTGGTACCTGTGTATTATTGGTTCAGATATATGTTGATTTTAATTCGTGGATGTCATATGTGATGCAGAAAAAAACTTTTCCTTCAGACTGTGTCAGAAGCTGTAGTTCAGAATATTAGAAAACTTCTTCAGGTGCACCCTATGCTTATTATAGCTACAAAGTCAGTGATTTTTGGGAATAGATATTCTACAGCTTCAAATGAGGTCAAAGGGTGAGTTCTATAATGGTTTTGGAAATGAAAAATCGTTCCTTTCAATTTGCAAATAATAGAGAAGCTTGAAGAACTCTTGAATCTGACCTGGAATCTTGTATGAACAGAAAGATATCTTTTGATTTCGTACAGGGTTATTTTGATAACACCTTGCAATATGTCAAAAGCATGAAAAACTATTAGGAAAGTTGTGGGTTAAGAACAGTTGACCCATTTCAAGGTTGATTAATTGGAGAATCATTTTAATTGATTGATTGCTGTTAACTAGGAGGCTGATCAAGGAGTAATTGATTCGCAATAACATTGTCATATACTCTTTCCTCTAATATAACTGTAGGTATGGGCTTTGAGGTCTTATCCCTTTTTGTGTATCCTTTTCTCTATAAATATATTTCTCTCTTTAACAAAGTAGCACCTCTGTGTGGCATGCCTTTATTTTCTCTCTCTAATATTTTTACAACACATTATGAAGCCGAGATAATTTAGTCAAACCCAATTGGCCTTTGTAGTTCAATTGTGATTTCCCAGGTCCTTTGCATCTGCAATGTCTAAATACTTTTGTATCGTTGTTCTGCTTATCATTGATCAGCCACTAATAAAATATAAGACTGTATTTTCTGTTCTAGTCTCAAGTGTACTTCTTGATTTTATGCATGATACCCTATAACAGGAATATGGAGGAAATATGTTCAAAAAATGTGACAAGAAACCATCAAAATTACCTGTATCGTGAATACATGCCTTCTGTCTGGCAGGTAAAAGTTTCATTACTCGTACGTCATATACATATATATGTCATATATGTGTGTCAGTGTGTCCCAAGACCAACTCTCATAAGATCTTATGTTTTATAGGTGAGGACCTGAAAATGGTATGATATCTGAAATATTAATAAAATTAAATATCTTTTTAGTCCTTGCAAGTTAGCCTGACCAACCCTCATTAGATTTATGTTTTATAAGTGAAGGCCTAAAAATGGTATAATATCTGAAATATTAATTAAAAAATAAGGGTTAAATATCTTTTTAATCCTTGCAATTTAGCGTTTTTTTGCTTTTCATCCTTATAATTTTTTTTTGTTTTTAGTCCTTGCAAATTATGTTTGTTTTGTTTTTTGTCCTTATAACACTTTAAATAGTGGTTTTGTCCCTGTTTATAGTGCTTTAAGGATGAAAAACAAAATAAACATAATTTATAAGAACTAAAAACAAAAAAATAATTTTGCAAGGATGAAAAGCAAAAAAACACTAAAATGCAAGGACTAAAAATGTATTTAAACCTAAAAAATAATGATGGAAAGTGGAAGAACACTAGGCAATAATGGGAGTAGTGGGAGCGGAGGAGAAAGTGAGAGTATTTATCTGAGATATTGTTTAACCAATTATATAAATACCCTTACACCTTTCTGGCAAACATTTATGTAATATGAAGATAGGGCAAAAGTTTATGATAGATAAAAAACACCAAATAACAGTTATCTTTATTTGCATTATAGATAAGATTTTAGATATATTCTAATGGACTTAGATGTTCGACAATATCACTGGTTTCTGCATGTGATTTTAATTTATTTATGTGTGGCTGTATGACAATCATTAAATGTGGGAGCTTTTATGTTCAGTTATAAAATTTCAGGAAATTCTTCAAATAATCTTCTCAAGTACTTCATATTTAATTATTTGGAGATGTAAAAGCAGTTGTTTACAGAAAGAATCTTTTCTAAATAATGAGCATGAATTAAAATGTGGATATGTTCTAAATAGCGAAATTATGATCTGGCTGCTGTTATGGCTTGTAATGCTTTTTATTCTTCTGGGTAGAAGAAAGCCAAATGCTAATTCATAATGCTGTTTTTTTTATTGTAATTTCTAATATAGTTGCCCATTTTTTTAATTCTGTATTAAGATTTCTAATTTAATACTGCTCCTTCAACTGTCACAGTCCTTTGTTACACACAGAATACTTGTACGTTCTTCAGGTTTGGACTCCATTGCCACTGGTTACAATTGCCAATTGCTATTGTCATCAGCCATGATTTCAGCATATTTTTTACTTTCAGATGAGCATCCTGGTACAACCAATAATCAAAACTCCTCATTCTATTTTTTGGAATGGTTATTGCCAACATTGAGTTTTCCGGATAAGATTATAGTGAAAGATGTAAGAACATGATGTGTGGATCATGGTTTTTGGACAATTTTAAGGTTATTAAACTTGATTTTTTTGTTAGACTTAATTTGGATTTGTTGAACTTGTAGGCTGGTGTCTTTGTTGATTCATGAAGCACTTGTTACAAAGGGATGTCTGTATGTGATCCATTATCCTTCTTTCAGTGGTGGGTAACTAAATTATTGTGTCTTGTCTCTTCTGAACATTCTGAATCTATGCTTGTTAGTATCATTATTACTTTAGCAGTCCTTACTTATTTTTGCTTTCAAATTTTTTATTGCTTGGTTGTTAGTTGATGTAATACAGCTTCTCTAAGAGAAGTTGAGTGAAAAGAACATGCATGTGACTTCCTGACTGGACCTAATACTATGACACAGATAGGATCCAAATCAAGTTATTGTCAAGATCCATTTTTGTCTGAGGTTAAGTTATTCATATATGCCATAAGAGAAACAAAGGGGGAATTTTATTCCACTTTGCTGTTTCAGAAAGATTGACCATTTTTTCAATCCTATACAATAGGATAATAATGAGGCTGAACTCTGAATATATCCTGTCAAGCATTTTCTCGGCTATGAGCATTTGAATTTTGAAATGTAATTATTGGGCAAAGTTCAATCCCTCCAAATAACCTACTGGAAGCTTAATGGGCTTTCACGAGGTGGTGACTGGTGGGAGGATCCATACTCCTACGTTGCAAGAACCAATCTCAGAAGTAGCGTGGTTCAAAGAAGGATCTAATATTGCCCAACCTGACTTAAGAAAACTTCTAGTACTCATGCTTGATAGTTGAATTTTATTTGCCCTCCACATCTTTTTCCGGTCATGATTTTGCTTTCATTCTTTATATCTGTAACTTGTCTATGTCTGCACTGTAAAATTCTGATGCTTCATAGTTCATATCATGAGTAGTTCATACGCAAATATTACATTCTTTGTTAAGAGAAATATCTTTCTATTATTATTTTGTGCATCCTTGAATAAAATTTTCTCTACGATTTTATGTGATCATTGCATTGTTGCTAATCTTTTACATACCTATTATTCTATCTTTTATTTGTTATGTTTTTTTAGGACGTAAATGTAAGGAAAAAAGGTTGAATTGGAAGGATGAAGTGCATCCTATGTTTGGTAGCACATTTGCAAAAGAAAGGAAAGAATTGTGGTGATAGAATTTCGCAAGCCCCACCATTTTCTTACGCCCTTTTGGAAGGAAATGATTATATATTTACATAGATCCCATTCATTTGTATGTATTTTCATTCTATCAATCAAAGCCTAACAAATTTAGAATGCAAGGACAGCCAGGTGAATTATATTCCCAACATAATGAAAGGTAGTGGGCCATGGTAGAGTGCAAACTGCATAGCTAGAAATTCAGGTCGCCATCTCTGTTTTACTCTGTCTAGTTTAATTGATTGCTATGATTTGATGTACTCTGGTTTCATTATTATGTTCTCCAGTGTAACACTGCGTGTTATAACATCTCTTTCTGCTCTCGTTCATTATTTCTTATTCCTATTATTTAGAAGGAAAAGAAAAACCAAGCTTACTATGATCTCAAGCCGGTTGTCATATCGCTAGTTAGTAGTTACAGATGGATTAAAACATCTGAAGCTATCAAAACTTTACTACCCGTAGCACTTAATACACAATGGCATTGTTCTCTTGTTCACAAAATATTATACTATAATGTTTATGTATTCAACTTAAAGTGTTGCCATGTTGAAGAAATCTTTACTACTATTGATTCCATCTATCACGTTGAAATTCTAAAGCAAATATAAAGTACAAAGTAAAAATACAATTACATCTTTTTACAATTCCAGAAATACACCATAATATCATGGATAGTGGTAGACAGGTACACAAGGTCAATATATTCAACAAAATCTTGGTGAGGATGAAGCACGAGCCGGATTAAGCAAGACATTATGGGTAAACAACTGTGGCACCTGAAAGTTCATTTGCTTGCGTAATTTGTCCAGTTCTATTACACCCCATTGCATTTTCTCCATGTTTAGTCTCATATCTCTCCTCTCTTGGGAGAAACCTTCTCTGTTGGCTTCATTGTACAAAACTATTTGGGAATGCTTCATCCTTGGACTCTCAGTTACACAGTCACTTGTTGAAATTTTTGGCTGTTGAGAAATAAGAGCTTGCATTGCAACCCTTGGAGGTATTCTGGGGTTTTTGGCCAGATCTTTACTAGCTTCAAAGCTGAGTTTGCTGTAATTAAGACATCTACACAGTCTCGATCTTTCCTCAAATGTGATAGTTGGATGAGACTGCAAAAATCATTATTGGTTCAGGAAATGGGAATATTTCATATAATACTATAGTATAGTAGTAGTCAAATACGGTGGCATGAAAGAAAGAACAAAATTTTATATAACATTATAGTAACAGGCAAATGGTACCAATATCAGTTGGGAGCAAAACTTCAGAAATCATAATATTTAAGATCAATGGCAATTACGAATAACAGATTTTTATTTACAGTGATTTCACCGGTCTAAAATACTTGTTTGAGATTGGAACTTTATTAGAAACGTCCACTGAGGGTGTAAAAATTTCCACACTAGTTTACATGCCTTAACTTTATTCTGTCATTATTTTCCTTTTGAACAAAAAAAAGAGCATAAACTACAACAGAAGTCCACAAAACAAAGGTGAAAGAGACAAAATACGGATTAAAAAAAATTAGTATAAATTTTTTATGTTGGAGCATCCAATTTAATATATTGACGGAGAAATATACTCTTAGAAAGATGAAGGGAAAATAATTAGTCTCTTAAGGAAAATGTTTAAAATTTTAATTTTAATTATATAAATTTTGTACCTATCCAGGCACCTTCGTTGTCCTTTTTTTTTTTGGTTGATTGCATTTGTCACATAATACAGTAATATGTATATGTATATAGAATAAAAAGGAAGAAGAAAAGAAAGGAGGGAGAAACAAACTGAGAATAAAATAAACAGTGTTCTTTGTACAAATTTTTAGTGACAGAAAACAAAATCAAAACAAAGTAACATTGTTGTAATTATTTATAAAAAAAACTAAAACTAAAAACAAACAATTGCTCTCTCAAGCAAAACAAGTCCTGTAATCTACTTGCTCTTTTCCATTTCCTATGATTATTTAGGAAGATGATGCATATGAAAAGCAATGGAAGAAGGGTATGTGTTATTCACCTCAAGATAGATGTCAATGGCCTTGTAGACACCATCATAGCAATCCCTTGCAGAGTCTGGCAAGCATTCTGCTACTCCAAGAAATTTAGAGATCTTGAGGTTCTGGTCAGGAGATATCTCTCTCAAATACTTGTCAATTAATCTACCAACCCTTTTCACTTTCTGTAAAGACAGTCCATCAGAACCATTGATATCAACAAATAATCTAACCAATCTTATCACCAAATTAACATCATAATAAACTCCCATGTCATGCCCAGAGACTAGAAGATCATCCAGTGTAGCTTGCTCAACCATTCCCCCAATCAATTTCTCCAATTCAGTTCTGCAGTCTCTACTCAACCCAAACTTAGATACAATCCTTAGTACCCAAAAAAGGCCTCTGCAAGAAAATGTCTCTTTACCAACAGATATGACCCCATAAGCAGCTGTTTCTGCAAGAGCAGCATACTCATTGCTGTTTCTGCAATTAACCCCTTTGGTTTGAGTAGCTATTTTCAGATAATGCAACAGAAATCTTGTGAGGATTAAATCCTTGTTATCAGCTTTGTATGCTCCAATAGTCTGGAAGAGTTTCTCAATGATCTTTGGTGGTAAAGTTGCCAAATCATCAAACCACCATGCCTTGCGCGGCAAACTTGAGTTGATTTTTTCTGGGGTAGTTTTCTTGGATGAGAAAGAGAATCTCTTGGCAAAGTTGCTTTCTGGTGAAGATGACGATGATGATGCCGAAGGCGAGGAAGTGAGGAGGTTTGAATCTGAATTCTGGACAAAATTTGCTAAGACACTAATGATCTTCCCCAAGAGACCATAGCCATCTGCATATGTATAAAACAGCTGGCAACTCTTGAGACTTGCAAGTATGTCATTCCATTTCCAGTAATAGATTCTCTCAAAAAAAGTTTCTGTTTGTTGCAAGAGATTGTTGCTGAATGCCTCCTCCGTCATTCCAAGATAAACAGCACAACAGTGGAGGAGAGACACATTAGCCACAGTGATTTGGATTTTGCCATTGTTGTAACAGAACATTGAAACTAGCTCAAACCCTTGTGGTCCTCCAGGGAAATCATTGATTCTAATCCCCAACTCCTTCACATGACATCTTCTCTTTTGGTGATTCAAGATTTTCTTCAACCCTCCACAGTATTTTGATATAACCTTCTGCAAAATAAATACACTAGTGTCACCTCACCTTACACAACTCATGTTTATATTTTTTTCTTTGAAATATATATCAAACTAGAAAGAGTCAGTGAAGAACACTAATGAATACCTCTTTCAAAAGGAATATCTGCTGACCATCAATGTTGATTTTCAAGTCACAAGGCTTCGGCATAGCTACTTCTGCATTGAAGCAAAACAGAAAAAAGAAAATAAAAATTGTGCTTTTGGATATGCACCCCTTATGACAAGAGAAAATGCTTTTTCACATGAAGATATATCCTATTATCCTCTCCCACTGTAGCCTGGTTTCATGTTATTATTCTAACCAAAATAGGTGTTTTGTTTATTTATATGTGGCAGAGAAGGGTGCATCATTCCCAACTCACCCAATTAAATTATGAACAAGTTTCAGCTACAACTTTCTAACTACATTATTATTCCTACCTCTCTTGTTAACTTGAATCAATGGTTTCTCATCTCTCTTTTTTTATTCTTTATAGTTTATATGATGATTTGTTTATTATTGAATACGGTTGTTTCTGCCGTGAGTCTACAGTGGTAGTGACCATGTTTTAGTTTTGGCTATTTTATGACAGATCCCATGTATATGTCCCATATGTGACAAGTTTTTTGGTGTTATTGTTAACGTGGAGGCACAGGAGCTAATACCCCTATGTATATTTGCCTAAATTGCCCTATTGATCCGTGTAGCCCACAGGTTGTTGTACCATATGAAATAATTGAAGAAAATCACAAAAAGGTTTTGTTATATATGTGTTGGTCGAACGAATAGCAAAACCTTATGTAAGGATTTTGTCTGATGCAGGAAATATATAGTGTCTGCAAATAAAGAAGTGGTAACCCAAAGTATATATATATATATATATATATATATATATATATATATATATATATTATCAAAAGACAAATACTAGGAAATTTATATCTTAAGCAGCTGACTCCACTCACTAGTTAGACCACCTTAGACAAAGGATATTTGTTCATATATTAGGTGAAGTATTTATTTTTTGTTCTTATTTTATGAAAATTATTTTTTAAAATTTTTAAGATTTAGACAATATATATCGAAAAGAAAATAGTCTAAGGTGTCATCACGTTTTCACTTCATAAGGGCTGAAAATGTTGATTTATTGTTTTTAATTTTGGGTTTATTTTTTAAAATATTTTTAAAAGAAATGCTAAAAACATATTTTTTAACACTTTTTTTAAACACACTCTTTTATTATTATTAGTTAAAATTTATTAAAAATTATAATTTTTTGTGTCTCATTTTTCATTTAATAACTCTTCTTATTTTATAATTTTTAATAAATTTTAATCAATAGAAGAATGTGGGTTAAAAAGAATATGTTAAAAAATATGTCACTTACACTTCTCTATTTTTAAATTTAAAACAAGTATATTTTCTCTTTTATTTTCTATTTTATTTAAAAATAAAAAATCACATTATTTTCTGTCACATAATGCTAATAGTGTTCTATGACTCCTGGATTTTTGACTGATATACACTTTCGTAACACGTGAAGAGGGACCCTACGAGGATCCTGGAAAAATATTATCGTGTTCATTAATAATGGTGTATGTTACTGCGTTGATTGAGATTTTTTTTGCAATGTATGAAGGCGGAAACGGAATTTGAATTTAGGACCTTAAAACACTATCATTCAGTCAATTTTAGTTGTTTGAAATTGAGACTTTTTTCCTTAATGACTTTAAGAAGTTTATCTAATAATTAATGTAGGTAAATCTAATGACTGCATTAAGAATCCTGATAATTTGCATAAAAAAAAGAATCGATTAAAATTTTAAATTATGAAAAAAAATACGGAAATAAGTTATGTAAATTAATTATTTCAGTTGCTTTTTTGGTATGCAACAACGGTATCTTCCATTTAAAAAGAAATTAAAAAATGGTATCTTCTACAGTCAAAGACTAATAATTTTGCGGCATATACACTAGCTAAATGAGTTTTATTTTCTCTTATGACAAGGATCAAATCCTGAATTATTTAAGAGACCAATTACCTATTACTTGTACCAAACTTTATTTGCAAAATTCATTATTAATTTAATAAAGAATAATGAATTTAATTTTTTTAATCCCAAATCTGGAAATATAGTTTTTAACTAACATAATAAATTGGAAGTGGATTTCTGAAACTAGTAGTATTTAAAAAATAATATATAAAATGTTCGATAAGAAAATTTCACTTCATATATTAAGAAAAAAATATTAAAAACAGTTTCAATTCTCAAAGATTCAAATTTAATATATAAAATTAGTTACATAATGGAATTTCAAAAATCAGTTTTTTTTGTAATTTTTTTCCTTTTGTTCTGAATAATTGAATTAGAACCGTCGGTGCCTCCTGTCAAATAATCGACAGCCAAAGAAAAAAAAATGTATATGATGTCTACTTGTAATTTTGAGGACTAATATTTGTCTCATAAGTATGCTACAATTTGTTAATTAAGTTAAGAAGAATCAATCACGGGTCTCTCCGCCGACCAATGCGATGCATCTTTCAATATTTAAATGCTTGGCACGGGCAATTTACCTATAATATAAGTTGTGTCAACTTGTTGGCACACACAACATCTTATACTAATTTCTTTTTTATGGCTTCACGTGTACATATTATTCTCTTTGTTGTTTTATTAGTAATAATTATAATTATTATGGCTTAAATTTTTTTCTAGTAAATTATTAATTGTTACTTTATTTATTTATTAATTATTGCATCCACTAAAGTGAAACGCTTTTTAGAGAGGTGACATTAAAAAAAACACTTTTATGGTTTTTGGTAAAAATAAATTATGTAAAGTTAGATTTTTGGATTGGTTCAGTTTTCTCTGAACTCAAAATTAAAAAAAAAAAGATAGATAAATTATGTTTTATTTTAAAGATCTCATTAATATTTTCTTATTTATTTGTTCATATCACATCATAAACTATATTATATTTATATTCTTTTATTTTTTTTACTATCTTCTAGGTGTTAGATAAGATATTGAGTGTCTATCAAATACTTTTTAATTTGAAATAGTAATAGAAACAAAGATAAACTATTTTATGTGTTACATGAATATTAATATCATAATTAGGTTTAAATATAATTTTGGTTCCTTTGTTTA
>PYAF01000648.1:1327250-1360482 GCA_007407185.1 Glycine tomentella | reverse complement strand
TTAAATATAATTTTGGTTCCTTTGTTTAATTCAATCTATAATTTTAGTCTCTCTATTTCAAAATTAAGACATTTGGTCCTTTTACTTTAAAAAAATCAACAATTTCGATTTTCCTATTTTAAAATACAAACATTTGATTCCTGTATTTTAAAAAATCCGTAATTTTGGTTACCATATTTTAGAAAATTCTCAAATTTGATTTTATCTTTAAATTTTTGCCTGTATTTTATTTCTTACTTTTTGTATTTAATTAAATCATTTCTTCATTATACCTTAAGTGAATATATTAGGTTTAGAGTTCAATTAGACAAAAAAAAATAGAAAAAATTTAAAATATGACAAAAATTACAAAATTTTCAAAATAAAAAGGACTAAATGTCTTTATTTTGGAATGTAAAACTAATGTAGCAAGTTTTTTAAAATATGAGACCAAATTTCTCAATTTTAAAATGAGAGGACCAAAATTATGAAATGAACAAAACAAATAGATCATAATTACATTTAAGTCTAATAATTAATATTTCACTGTATTAAATATAAAAAATTAAGATATGTCAATCAAGCTGTTTTTTTTTTAATGGTGCTGGATTTGTTGGATTTGGACTTTAGAGAATTAGTATTGGGAATATGCTTCATATCTCATACAAATTTCTAATATACCATAAACAAATAGTGCACTTTTGAAAATATCTTTCACGGTATGAAGGTTATTAATTTGATGAGTATTTTTTTTATAAATTAAAATATATTTTATAAAATAATTTAAAATAATAGCACATACAAATCTCAAACATGTGACTTTCAAACTAACTAAACTAATATGTTAATTATATTAAAAACTGATTAATGTTGATACATATAATACTAATTTTTTAATATATATTTAATACACATATAATTTTACATAATAAATTTTGTAATAATTAATTTTGATCTAATAATTAAAATTAATTTAATTATTAGATCAAAATTAGTTATTATAAAATTTATTAAGTAAAATTATATATATTAACTTATATATTAAAAAATTTAGTATTATATATTATCATTGATTATTTTTTAATATAATTGTGCTATTAGTTCAATTGATTGAACCATTATGTTAATAAGCCGAAGGTCTCGCACCTTAGATTTGAGATCTACATGGATTGACAAATTTGTAACATCTTAAAGGATTTGCCAATGAAGGTTACGGAATCCAGAAAGTTCCTCTTGGCTATTTGGAATTTCGCTGTAAGAAATGCTATGCTGGAGCAACACCCTTGTCTCCCTATTCAAGAAACACCAAATGCAAGCAGATTCAATCCATCATCGTCACTTGCGGTCTCTATTCAACACAAGACACTCTTTTCCTCACCAAACTCCTCAAAATCAAAATACCTGTCTCTTGCTTCTCTTCGGCACCATCCACACTCCCAACATTCGCCTCTTCAACATAGGGACTGCATTGGTGGATATGTATGCAAAATGTGGGTGTACTGATGAAGCTTTAAGGGTATTTGAAAACTTGCAAGTTAAGAACGTGTACACTTGGAAAGCAATAATTAATGGTTTGGCTGTGCATGCGGATGCATTAGGAGCATTGAATATCTTCTCTTGCATGTTAAAAAGTGGTATTCAACCCAATGAGGTTACCTTTGTCGGTGTTCTTGCTGCATGTTCTCATGGAGGTTTTGTAGAGGAAGGGAAAAGGTTATTTGAATCGATGAAACATGCTTATCATTTGAAGCCAGAGATGGACCATTATGGTTGCATGGTTGATATGCTTGGTCGAGCGGGGTATTTGGAAGATGCCAAAAAAATTATTGATAGTATGCCAATGAAGCCTAACCCTGGTGTATTGGGGGCTTTATTTGGTGCCTTCATGGTCTACAAAGCTTTTGAAATGGGTGAACATATTGGGAATTTATTGGTAAATCAGCAGCCAAACCATAGTGGTAATTCTGCACTTCTGGCTAACTTGTATAAAATGTGTCAAAACTGGGAAGCCACTGCTCAGGTCAGGAAGCTCACGAAAGGATTACGAGTGGAAAAGTCGAAAAGACTCCAGGATATAGTCTGATAGAGGTGGATGGTTTTGATTCATGAGTTTAAGAGTGTGTTTGGGTGGGGAGTTATAGAGGGAAAGGGTATCTAGACATGTTTTCCCAACATTTGGGAGATATTTTAAAAGAGGGGGATGGTTTGGGGACTTTTAATCAACCCTCCAAAACCCTCCTCTTAATCATTTTGATTTTCCCCAAATTGGGAGGGAGGTTTGGGGAAATAAACAAAATTACCCATTATCCCTTGTTCAAGCTGCAAAATTACAACTTTGTGATTTAGTGCAAAGACTCAACCATGGTAGAAACCCATTTTTCTCTCATCACTCTCCACTGCTACCCTCTCTTGATCTCTTGAAGGGTTTATGAATTTGCAAAAATCTATCATCACCATAGATGCTTGTCAAGATTTTGCAAAAATGTTGTTCAGTTATGTCTCATTTCTGTCTTATTGAATTTGTGTGTTGGTTATTATTGAATCTACATTCCGATCGGTAGCTACTAGTGGGATAAGGTTTTTATTGAATTGTTGTTGAATCTGATCTACAAGTTATTACAAATTATCACCATGCTTCGAATCATTCAGGTCCTCTGTTCGTGTTTCAGCTTTGAATTGAAGAGAGAAATTGACACAGAGGGTGACAGACACAAATGCAAAGGAAGGAGGAGCTTGTGAAGTCGCTGATTCAGATGAACGTAGGAAATCCAATATGATTCTTGTTCCTTTTCATTTTTCTTTTGGCTGTGTTGTCAGTTTTGGAGGAAACTACTGTGTCTGCTTAGAATTATGCAAAGTATTCTTGGCAGAATTGAAAATTGGAGGAGTTTTGGGGGGAGAGGGGGCCAGGAGATTCATTGTAAGATTGGTTTAGCACTTGCTTTAATAGCACAAATTTTAAATTCAAGACCAAAGTCAACATAAAGTTTATTTGAGAAGACTCTCAGAAAAGTATTAGCATATGTTATTTACGCCATGATGCAATGATAAAATGGAACAGGGATGGGATTTATTGATAAATTCTGCATGAAATAGAGTAATAGACTACTTTTATGATGAGTTTCTAATGCATTATATTTAATTACTCTTATCAAATTGGTATATTTTGTGCCTAGTTTATGTGAAAGAAATTCACAAGGAGTTGCCACTCCTATTAACTGCTATTAATTCTCCATTATTTGTTCATTCCCTATTTACCTTCTTTTTTCAGATCCAATGTAAAGATAGGAGAAAAAGGTGAAAATCTATTTATTTTTGTGGTTGGTGTTATCTATCATGTTTTTCCTTGTGTCTATGAAAATTCATATGTTGCATTTTTATGGTTCACTTCTTCCTAGGCCTGAAACACTAAATGTGAGAACATTTCAATACCTTGACAATGATGTTAACTATAATCAATAGTGTTAAGAGATGCAACTCGAAGCAAATGGAGCATTGTTACAATTTTTGTAACAATCAAGCACTTATCTCTGTGCTGTGGAAATATTGCAAAGAAGAAGCTATTGTGCAACTAATTATTGAGTTAATATACAATTTGGTACTTGTAAGTGACATATTGTATTTTTTTGTCCTTCATTTCCCTTCCATTTCTCACTCCTTGATTCCTTCCGTTTCTTTCCTTCGTAACTCCCTAACACACCTTGTTTGATCATTCTGATATCGAATCATCTGGTGTTTATTCAATCTTGGAGATGGAGAACTTAATATCGCGTCTGAAACTGGCCGGTCAAGTTCAAGAGAGTGAGGATTTTAATCTAGCATCCAACATTATTTTATGGTTCGGTACCAATCAATCACCAATTTGGCATATTACTTCCAATGATACCATAAAAATGCCAAAAGGAACAGTAACTTTAGGTGAGCGAGACACACATTGACAAGGGTGCTTCTTTATAGTGTTTAATATTTTAAAATGAAGTTGTAAGACTGTGACTGATTTGTGATTTCTCGATATTTATAACGTTTTATTCAAATCCAGTTACCAAGACAAAATAATGGATATAGGAAAATTCCAAAGAAAATAGATGTAAGGTTTGTCAACAAAAATACAAAGAAACTTTAATGATTGTAGTGTGAACAACCAAAGAAATCCGATTTAATAGCCAAAATCAGACTTGGAAAAATACTCTGGTATGTACTGATTGGTTGATATTGTAAATATTAATCATCATATATAGGATAAAAACTCTATGGTGAAGTTGACTAACTTTGGTTTATTAAAAAAAAAAAAACTCTTAGTTGAAGAAACCAAAGATCATTTATCGCCCCATACTCACCATATACTAATAACATACTCTAGAAGTGAGTGGCATGTTACTTTTTGTTGTCTTAAGTCCTATGGTACCATTTGTCACTACCGAAGGTGATGTGGCTTGATCCCATCCTCGGTTCCCCGTTTTATTTACAAAGAAATAAAACAAAAAAAAAATCAAATTTCATAAACTTATAATTTAACATAATGAAAAAAAAATATTCAATGAAATGCAATTGTCATTATCAAAATTGAGTTATAAGAATATAAGAAAAGTTTTAACGTAAATATAATATACAGTTTAATTCAATTTTCAAAATAATTATAAAAACCTGAACTAAACAACAATTAAAAAAATACAGTTTTTTCGTATTTTTTATTTTTATTTTTGATTTATTCGATCTTTAGTTTTTATAATTAGTTTGATGGTTTAAAACAATTTAATTCGATTTTAAGCACCCTGTTTGAAATATCTCCCCGTAAAGGAAAAGAAAGCTTTAATATCACTATTTTAACAACTATTTTCGCCCGTTTTAAAATAGAGACTTTCCTTGGGGCAAGAACAAAGGAGATATGTGACGGAACACCAATAAAAGAAAATAATAAAGTCTTCGACAGTATAAAGGCAATAGAAATACATAGCAACTAGTGGAAGGATGAATTCTTAATTATTATTGTACATGAAATATGTAATCATTCAATTTATATATACCGGTGGCATTCATTGTCTTTAACTTTAATTATTTGAATTTAATTTATAGTATTAACCGAAATAGTGTATAGAATGTTTAATAGTTTGACTTTCCTAACCAATTAATTACCCTGAGACTATTTCTACTGTAAGTTGCTATTAAAATAACAATTGTAAAAGCAACCTTAAAATAGCGTAATTCTTGTACGTCGAGGATAGAGGGGTAATTCCTTCTTGTATCTCGGGTCTCCTCTCTTTGGGAAGTACTACTCGCTAGTCTGAAAAAAGTACCTCCAAAAAGACATTCCCGAAGTTTAAGATAGATTTTGGTTGAGAACCAAAAATACATATCTTAGATTTATAGGCCTTTGTATTTTGTTATGGTAATATGTCAATTATCGTCAGGGAGTTAAGGCAGCATCTGATAGTTTTTGTTAAGATAATTTTAGTAATATGTTGGGTGAATAATGAAAATTACTTGGATATTCAACTGAATATTTAAGTATTTTAGAAAGATTATTTTTGTTAATAAGGTGATGAGTATTGGTGTATTCGGTTAGATTAAATATTTGAATGTTTTAAAAGGATTATTTTTATTTGACAAGATTATAAGTACTTAATATTTGAGTATTTTAAAAAATCACTTTTATTGTTAAAGTGACGAGTATTCGATTAGACTGAATATATTATTTCTTATGAAACACTATTTTTTTATAAAGTGATGAGTATTTGACTCAGTAAAATATCTGAGTATTAGAGAGAATCCACATATGTTGTTGATAAGATGATGAGTGCTTGTATATTCGAATAAGTCAAATACTTAAATTTAGATACTTCAATAATTTAAAAATGTGTTGAATATTCTTTGATATTGACTGATCGAATATTTGAATAATGTAATTCTTAAAATAATTATTATAAAAAATAATAAATTTATCACATATATATAATATAATAAATTTATGTAAATAAAAGCGTGTAAAAACAATTTACCTTATTTAATATTAGATACACGATTTACTCTGGTACAAAAATAGCAAAAACTTGTACGTGGGTGGGTTAACGGCGGGGACAAAATAGTCACGTTACAAAGCTGCATCTCCATCTGCGTCTTCATCTGAAGCGTGTGCATAACATAACAATGACATGCGATCTAAACTGTAACATAACAGAGCTTGAGCCTTGAGCCACGAGCCACCCTCAGACTCAGTCACCAACACCGACCAACGCAACTATGGCATCGGCGTTCGTCAAGCTCGATGATTCCCCTATGTTCCAGAGACAGGTGCGCTACTTTCGTTCTCTTCAATACCATTCCTCGATCACACTTTTTGCAATCTAATTAGGTTCAATTCCAGCTTAGCTCCATATTTGGTTTACTTACACCGCGTCTTTTTCCTACAACAATTTTATGCTTTGCGCTTAGTTTCTCAGGATACTTTGTTTTCCCTTTCCCTTCCTTCGCAAATCTTCAAATTGTTGGTAACACAAGCTTCGATAGATAGAGTTTCAACTTGTTTTGTGAAATACTGTTTCATAGCGAGCCAACCACAATGATTCGTTAGTTCAGGATAATGTTGATTGGAAGTTGTGAAATGAGGCTTTAGTTTAGGACTTCTTTGGAATTTTTTCTTTGATTTGGATTGAGCAAAGGAATAGGGATTTATACGAGCTTTTTCTGAAAGGTAGATATCTTCCGTTGCCACTTTTTGTTCGGTAGATTTGTGTACTTGGTGCTTTATGATGCTCAGCTAATCACCTTTTCTCTGTGTGTGTGAAGATGTGTTCTTCCTGTTTTGTTTGATGATGTTCCTTTTTTCTCCAGAAACTAGATTCCTTATTTTTTTACCTTTGTACTCCTTTACCACTCTCTTCAATTTCTGTAATTTGTGCTGTTTGTCCCTAAAATAAATATTTGCCTATACATTTTCATTTATTTATATTGGTCAAGATTACTGAATTAGTAATTTATTAGTTCTTTTACTATTTTTATCAAGATGATTCCTTGCTGTAATTTATTTATTTTTGTGGGACAGTTATATTCTCTTGAAGAAACAACTGATGAGTTAACGGATCGGTGCCAAAAACTATATAAAGGGTGCAAGAAGTTTATGTAAGTGCTAGATGGTATTCATGTATAGAGTATTAGATCTAATTAATCTGTTTTTTGGCACATTGAAGTTGGTCTATTAATTAAATGCAAATGTGTTTGAACTCAAAATTGATGTTACCAAACTTGGCCATGAACTACGTGGAATATCTAAATATTAATGTTCATTAACTTTAATTAAATGACTAGAGCCATGGTCTTTTGTAATAATAATTTTTCATCTATTTGTAATTGTAAATAGTTATTGATTAATGATTGTGGTGGCTAAAAGATGTGGCTTTAAACGTACAAGCACCATATTTTGCTTGTAAATTTTACCAATCAAATTTGCCCAACAAACTCTTTGTTGGAACCTCAGCAGGTGAAGTTATTAATTCTTTATTCTGCAACTCCTCAGGACAGCTTTGGGGGAAGCATATAATGGAGAAATTTCCTTTGCTGATTCATTAGAAGTATTTAGTGGTGGCCAAGATGACCCTGTCAGTGTATCAATTGGAGGTTGTTGAGATTTATTTTCATATGTTGATTTACTTTCTCTTTTATTCAAATAAACAAACCCAAAAGGTGCTTTTGAAGCACAAACTTTGAGATGGACACCAGTGTTGAAGTACAAGTGTGAGGTAAAGTCCCACATAGGATAGAAATAGAAAAGTTGAGTATCATATAAGTGATGAAAAGACCCATAAACCTGAGCCTTAAGGTTTTGGGTTAAGTTGTGGTGTCTAATTCACTTATATGGTTACTCAGTTGTAAATCTCCCTGATATTTACCCCTTCGATTTTCCAACAATTGGTATCAAAGCCGATGGTTTGATTTGGTGATCGGCTCGGACAAGTAAGAAGGCGTTTGTGGATCCATGGAATTGTAGATCCGTTGTATCGAAAGGCTTCCTGGCGGATGAGTCCATGCATGGAGGTCAGGCAGTGAGTTTTGCGGCGGTACAAGGTACTAGAGCATAAGCTCTAAGGGCCATTACTTGTGAATTGAAAAATGGCTTCCGCTCGAGGGGAAGACTACCATGTGGAAGAGACTCACACTTGAGGGGGAGATTGTTGAAGTACAAGTGTGAGTTAAAGTCCCATATTGGATAGAAATAGAAAAATTGAGCACCATATAAGTGATGAAAAGACCTATAAATTGATGGACGATGCGCTATTTATATGCTGGTCTTGGCTAAAAAATTTGGAGGATGGTTTTAATTTTCCTTTCCATATCTGGTCTACCAATTTGGGGGAGGCTTTTGTACTCCGGGGGGGAGGGCTTAAGATGTATTTTATTCCGTTCGTTGACCTAGTCTTAAGTCAGAACTCAGTTGGCTTTATTCATGCTTTTTCATGTTTTAAGCCACCTAGGTTCTACTTTTGTTCTTGCTAGGATGTATGCTATGCAGTACTTCTTGTACTGTATCTTTATATATATATATATATATATATATATATTATCTTTGCTGATAAAAAAAATGGTTACTCAGGTGTAAATCTTCTCGATATTTACCCTCTCGATTTCCCAACAACTAGGACACCACTATATGTGCGTGTTAAATGAAATCAAATGTAAACGACATAACAAAAAATTAAAATGATGATCAAGATTTGTATATTCATCTTTCTATGATAATGAGCCTCACAGAAACATATTGAGAGACTTTATTTTTAATATTTTATGTTACATTTTAAGCCAAGATTTCTGAATGTTTGAAAAAAAATAATACTAGTGTCTTGGAAGTGTCCATCCATATGGAGGTGCAAGTGTTGGCTCAAGTGTCCGAGCTAATAAAAAAATATTTTTAAACAGACCCTTATTGAGGAGTATTCAACATGTGTCGTACAAGTGTTTGCGAGGTCTCAGTGTCAATTGCATTCCAGGCACCCTAACACCTCAAGCAAGAGGAGAGTCTATGCTTCATTTATGAAACAACTATATTTTGTGCATTGTTAAATGTGTCAGTAGCGTATAGTCTTAATTTATTTTTCTTTAACTTATAACAGGTTTTTGCTTCACAAATGACAGACCTTTACCCTGATTTTAATTTTTTAATAAATAGATTTATATCTAGTTTTGGACCACTCTTTTCTATATAACTTTCTCAAGAACAGCCTTGTCACCACTCAAGCTCCACATAAACTGCTTTGGTGCCTGATGATAATATAATAAGTGGGATACCTTCTATCGTGAAGACAGCACTGATCATTACTAAATGTAAGGTGTATTTTTCTTTCTAACTGTTTCTTTTTGTAGGGCCCGTGATATCTAAGTTTATTACCACACTGCGTGAGCTAGCTTCTTTTAAAGAGCTTCTTTGTTCACAGGTGAGTCCTTTAACCAGAATGCTGCACTTTTTTTCTTGGGAGTTTTAATAGTGACTAATGAGACTTGTTACTTTAGGTGTTTGATCTAGAAGGCAATGGTTTTTTGGTCTGCTTATTCAACTACCTCAAATTTGCTAAAACAATCATTAAAAAAAACTCATGATTTATCTCACTTTAAACTGAATCGTAATAAATTTGACAAGATATAAGTTGGTTTAATGTATTGAGTGGAGTGCCTATATACTGATGGTGTTCAAAAGTCCCGTAATGATTGTGCAGATCATACACTTATCATTCATATAGTAGTAAAATAATAATTATGTGACTTTTTCTCTTTTCTCCTTTTTACTTTGTTGTGTCTGTGAATTGTGTCATGTCAAAAGCAGGGCTAACTTGAAGAAACAAAAAAGTTTAAGAAATTAAGTAGCCCATTCCTCTAGAATTCAGAAAAATCAAATAGAACTTTGACAACAGTTTCCTTATTTTGGAAAAGTGAAGCAATGTGTAAATGATGACTAAATCTATGGAAATTCCCAGATAACCTTTTCACCTAAAGAAGGATAGTTCTAAAGATTCTAACTATTTCTGTAATAAAATCAAAGTATAGTTGAAAATTCTTTCCCTTGTTTAAGCTTTTCCTTTCATGAATGTTTGCTGGTTGCATCAGAGCTGTTAGGTTGTATAGTAAAGGAATAAAGAGAAACAAAAATTAAAGAGCAAGTCTTGTGTATCTGTGGTAGGAAATCTCCAAAGCCATCTTAGTGTTTTGTTGAAATATATTTTTATATTTTGAGTAATTACATGACAGATTTCTTGCATAGGTAGAGCATGTGTTGATTGACCGGTTGACAGAGTTTATGAATGTTGATTTGCAAGGTGCAAAGGTATTTTCTTTTTTTCTCTAGGGTTGATATTTCTTTTGTAAAAGTTGTGCTATATATATAAATTAATTAATACATTACATTTACTTCATGCTTGTTTGTATCAGGATTCTCGTCGTCATTTTGACAAAGCTGTGCATTCGTATGATCAGGTATTGAGAAAATAAAAAAATTATTTTCAAAGTTGATGATGATTTTTTATAAGAAAATGATTGTGTATGCAAATATTACCAGTAATTTTGGTAAATCGAATTGGTTTTCATAAGTTAATGCTTCAATTTTCCTTGTGATGTTTAGATATTCTTATTACAGTTCATTGCCGCTGTTGTACATTGTCTAAATGATAATTCCTTTCCTTTTGTGAGGCCTAAATATTCTTTTTGTGTTGTCGCTTTTGAGTATTCATCCTATGTAGTCATTTAGTTATTTATCAACTTTTAGGATTCCTCATAAGAGAGTTTTTTGGATGATTTTTATTTTTTATATATAACTTGGATGATTTTAGTCCTTTGATGGTTAAACTGTCTTGTTTGTATTGGTTCATAAGAATTTTGGCTTTCTAAGGTAACTGACCATGATTTATGTGGATTTATTATTTTTGCAATTATATCTTAAGCCCTTTGTTTAATTTGTCCATTGACTGAACAGTTGTTTATGGTAAATTATACTTGGACGAAGGCCCTAGTAATTCCCGCAGGGCTACTCCTTAGTATTTGTGGCGATAAAAGTTATTTTAGAATCAAACTTCTATTTTACAGTCTAAGTGCTCACATAAGCATTTAGGTAAGGCTTGCTTAATTTGACAGTGGCTTCAGTGCTAATTTAATTCATTTAGAGAAGCCTTGCTTATAAAGACATTCTCATTTTGCACTTGAATGCCTCTTTTGAAAGTGGTAATTTGTTTACATCCTCGATTTCAGCATCATAGTTTTTCATTTACCTTAAGTTTTATGCATATTTGGACTATATTTAAACCAATTTCCAAAATACTCAATTTCTCGGAGTTACTATTAATTATGATCTCTGACATATTCATTATCTCTTTAATCCAGTCACGAGAGAAGTTTGTCTCTTTGAAGAAGAATACACCGGAAGATGTTGTTGCTGAATTAGAAGAGGTTTGCTGTATCAATTTGTTTATAATTAGGAGCTTCTAAAAAATTCTAGTCGTATCTGAGGTTTCCCTTAACGTTCTTGTACTGGGTCATGATTTCAGATTATGGTGAAGAACTAATTTTGTGACTTCAGAAGAAACAACTTTAAAAGGATATTACTAAAATAATAATAATATCATGTGAAACTTACAATTGCCAATCTGTCTTAGGTACTGCCCTGTCATCCAGAGTAATTTCATAACTCATGGACTTTAAATGAGTCAATGTCGAGTCTATGACTGTTATGTTAATAGCATTACACCTTGAGATTAGCATCCTTTATGAATTTGAAGGAACTCCAAAAGTCTGATAGAAACCTTGAACTAGTTAGGACCAAACCCAAAATAACTAAGGTGTGTTAAGAAAGAAAAAGAGTGGCATTGTAGGGGATCACAACGAAATGGAAGAGAATCAGAAGGATTTTTCCATGTAACTAATTAGTAATTGCTGAGTTGGCAAGGTGGGAAAAACAGGTGGTTTGGTTGTATGTTTTTATTTTTTATTTTTATTTTATCAGCAAATTCAGTTGTATGGGGTATAAGGCTAGGAACTGATAATTGAGAGGGTAGGCTGGAATTAGCTGGGACTTTGGGAGAGACTAGGCACTCTAACTTCCTAGAACTTTTTCCCTTTTAGTTGTATTTTCTTCCCCACTATTTTTCACACAATCAGGTCCAGCATCACCTTTGAACAGGTCATATATCATCAACAAACACAGTTAACTTTCAGCATCACTCTTATAATTTTGGCACCTATAATCCATTTTGAGTGACTATTCATTATCACAAGCCATTATTCTTAATCCAGTCATGAGAGTTGTTTGTCTATTACAAGCACCTATAAAATTACAAGGAAATAATTTCTTTTACTATTTAATATTTATGAATGATGTGACTATATCTGGACATGTTACATCACAAGCCATGGTCCATGCCAAGACACCAACAAGGATTATTATATTTTTTTTTAAAAAAAATTATTAGGAAAACAACACAATTTTTGTTGGAGGACTCAATAGTCAAATTTACAAGGATTAAAAACATAATTAAGTCTTTTGTTTTTTAATTTTTGGCATATTTTTTTATGACTGTGTGAGTCATATTATTTAATTAATTATCTCATACTCTGATCCATGGCAGGATCTACAAAATTCAAAATCAGCATTTGAGAAAAGGCGCTTCAATCTAGTATGTCTTCTACAATTATGAATCTTTTTTGCTGACATCTCCAGTGTTTTTTTATTATTATCAACCTGGCTATTGGGTTTTAAGGAGTGCAGGTAAACTCTCTCATGAATATTGAAGTGAAAAAGAAGTACGAATTCTTGGAGTCCATTAGTGCAATAATGGATGCTCATTTGAGATATTTTAAGCTGGTCCGTAAATTGGTTGCAATTCTTCATAAGTGAATGTTCAACTCTTTTTGTTTTATGCTTTTAATTATTACTTTGTACTAAACAAGTTATCTTTTGCTTTAGGGTTATGACTTACTAAGCCAAATGGAGCCCTATATTCACCAGGTATAAAGTGTACTCTTTTGTTTCTTACAAGCAAATATATTGAAGATAAAATTATGAGCATATTTGATAAAACGGTTGGAAAAGGATCACAATTGACGTGCTTCATTCTTTTTTAGTAGCCAAACTGACTTTATCAAATTGAATCTAGAGTATTTTATTTGCTAATTTCAAACAAAAATATTTAGCAGTTGATTGGCATAGAGGAAGTACCCTTTACTAGTGTGTGGAACTTAATGTCATTTTCTCTCTCCCTGCATTATTGAGTGGCAAAAATGATTTTCCTCGTATAATACAGTCTCCTTATTTGCAATACTGTTGGCCTTGGAAGAATTGACTTAGCATAGGGATGGCACTACTTTGTGATAAAATGTAAATAAGAACAATGGGAGTTAAGAACTCATGAACTTTCAATCACTTGTACAAAAAATTGTTTCTCCCACGTTAAAGAGTTGCTCAATCTATGTGCTTGAAAAGGAAAAAAGTAAACTATTGTGTAAGATGAGTTTTAATATCAAAATGTGCTTAACTTTTCTCTTAGATATCCCTTGCACTATCTTTACTAGGACTCTATAGCCCTACCATTTTCTTGCTTGTTCTATGCTGTTGGTTGGGTATGTTATGTATGAACAACGGGTCATTTTTATACATTGTGACACTACAAAATGTTTTCTTTGACAGTTTTATTTCATAATGATCAACTTTGAAAGTAATCTCTTTAATGTTTGATGATGGTGGCTATCAATGACTCAAACCTAGATTGTTGCATGAAATTCTGACCTGATTTTACTTTTGTGTATTTTCCTGAAATTAGGTGTTAACATATGCACAGCAATCAAAAGAACTTGCTAATATTGAGCAAGATAAGCTTGCAAAACGGATTCAGGAATACAGAACACAGGCAGAGCTGGAGAATATACGAGCTTCTAGCAATTATACAGAAACCGTTCCAGGTTCTGATGGCACCCATGTTGTAGGTTTGAACTCTTACAGAAGTTTTGAAGCAGGGGTGCAACCTGCAACAACCAAAGGGGAGGCAAGTAATTGGCCTTTTCTGGTTAATATTTGAAAGTTCTCCTGTTTATGACTTTATGTTAAATACATTGGTTTTTATTTTTATTTTCCCTTTGTCTTTATTTTGTTGTCTTATTTTGTGCCTTCTAATTTTAATTTTTACCCTTGCTTACAGGTTCAAACAGTTAAACAGGGTTATCTGTTAAAACGATCATCAAGCTCACGTGGAGATTGGAAACGGAGGTTCTTTGTACTTGATAACCAAGGGAATTTATATTATTACAGAGTGAAGGGTGTCAAACCCATGGTAGTTATTTTTGTCTTTATTTGTTTTGACCTATCAAGCAATCTGCTAATGTTTACTTCCAAATCTGTCCCCAGGGCTCTCAGTCATATAATTATACCCGCTTGTCTGAACAAAATAGTGGCATGTTTGGTAGATTCCGTTCAAGACACAATAGGGCTACGTCTCTAAATGAGGATATTTTAGGCTCTTGTACAGTTGATCTGTGCACATCCACTATAAAGATGGATGCAGACGATACAGATCTACGTCTTTGCTTCCGAATAATTTCTCCCTCAAAGTCATACACACTACAGGTGATTGATTGACTTATTTCATATATTTTAATGATTCATATAAGAAGCCACTGTATTGTGTCAACCTATCTCGGTGATAACCGAACATAATTTCTTATCTTGTACTGATCTCTCATTTATGTGATACAAATTTCTATTTCAGGAGAAAATATACATTTTGTTGGTTAAAGTTGTAGTTTTGAATCTTTTAGATTGAGCTACTTTGTTAGATCTTGTATCAAATTCTGTGTGCTGGCTTGGTCTAGTTCTGGATTGGTTTTTTGTAAGCTGATTTTCCTAATTGGTTTCATCAGGCTGAAAATGAAGCTGATAGGATGGACTGGGTAAACAAAATTACTGGAGCTATCACATTGCTTTTTAATTCTCAGTTTCTTCAACAGGTTATCTGTTCAAACTTTTTGAAGCATAGCATCCTGCCAAGATGTCCATATAAAGATGTTATATCAACACTAATTCATTTATAATTGCTGCAGCCTCAATTTGGCAGAGTGCATTCACAGAATAAAAACTCAGCAACTGGTGCTTCTTTGGCAAGTCAATCAGAGGATAGTCAGAAATCATTGAGGGGTGACGTATATTCCAAGGAAGTGGGTAGTGTCTCTAAGATTTTAAGGGGAATTCCTGGGAATGATAAATGTGCTGAGTGCAGTGCTCCTGAACCAGACTGGGCATCTCTAAACCTTGGCATATTGCTGTGTATTGAATGCTCTGGAGTGCATCGAAATCTTGGTGTTCATGTTTCAAAGGTGCATTCTTTCAGATATAAAAGCAAATCATTTATTTACGTGATTACGTCTATCTCTATTGTTGCAAATAATAATACTAAATGTACTTAGGAAATAGCATGTTCATGTAACTCCTGTTAAAATGCATTTAGTGTTCATGGGTATTATATTAGTGTCTGGAAAGTTACACTTGATTAATATTAGCTTAGGAAATAATCTCCACTGTCTCTATTAAGCGCCTATGTACAGATGCCTTGCATAACCAATCTACTATGTTCTACTGAATAAGAAAGCATTCCAATTCACTAAATTCTCTGTAAAATATTATGTTCTATCTTTCTCTAAATCATTCCCTCTAAATTTTAACATGGCATTAGAGTGTTACCTTACCATCTTCTGTGACTTGTCCCAATTCCACTGTCATGTTCCTAAAAATATGGAATTATTTTGTTTTCAATAGCATTCTTCTCTTTTCCAAGCAGTCATCTACATATTTTCATTCCAGCAAGTTCAAATCTTTCTCTTTCATCATCTTCACCACTGCTCTGCTTGAATCATCTCCATCCGTGGCCTTCTTTTGGGTAGAAACCGTGTTTCCACCTTGGTCTCCTTTTCCCAACATTTTGTCCTCTCACCCAATGCATTCAATCACTTTTCTGGCCTATGCTGCTACTAGAAAATTTTTCTAGCGATTTTTCCCACAAAACTACTGCGATCAGAATCAACATCAGTTGATCAATGAGCTGGTGAAGTACTGAAGTTTCAGCTCCATCTGACATCCCATGTGCCTATGCACGCAATTACAGTCCAGCACTTTTCCTCCACATGCCTCCCCTGTGCATGGAGGCACATCCAGCCATTTTCTGGCAACCCATGGCACCATTTAGGTTAGAGAAATGCTAGGAACACACTCTCAGACACTCTCTTGAACACATCCTTTCTCATTGGTTGAAATTTATTGAAAATGACCCAATTTTGTAGGTCCCACATCATATTTAATGATTCTCTCTCTCTCTCTCTCTCTCTCTCTCTCTCTCTCTCTCTCTCTCTCTCTCTCTCTCTCTCTCTCCTTCCTGTGGGCGCCTGACACAGTGGTAAAGTTGTGTCTTGGTGACTTGTTGGTCATGGGTTCGAATCCGAAAACAGTCTCTTGCATATACAAGGGTAAGGTTGCGCACAATATCCCTCCCCCTTACTTGCGCATAGCGTGGAGCCTCCGGGCAATGAGATACGTAATTTTTAATAGTTTTTTTTCTCTCTCTCTCTCGATTTTGTAGTTTTCAATAAATTTTAATCAATTAAAGAAAGTGTGTTTGAAGAAGTGTGTTAGAAAGACATGAGCCTATATATATAGAGAGAGAGAGAGAGAATTATAGATGTCTTGCATAATCTATGTACCACATTCAATTGAATAAAAGCATTTCGCATTCTGAAAATTCTGTCTATGACATTCATTTCTATCTTTCTCTAAATCCCCCCTTCTAAATTCAACATCTATGTGTATATAAGAGCATTTTGTAACTTGATTGAAATTTGTCTCGAAGTTTATCTTTAACTTTGAAGCATCCATAGTTTGAGATGATGAAGATTTTCATTCTTGATTTTCTTGCTCTAGGATAGTTATATTGCACAAAAGTGCTTGCATATTTTTGCAACTCTTTCTTACTTGCTAGGGGTTTTCATTTTAAGAATTAATTAGTTTTGACTTTTGAGAAATAATGCACACTTTTTTCGTCTTTATAATTGAACTAAGTCCATTTTCTTAAATCATGTGATTTCTGATTTGGTATTGAAAATCGATTATCATTTTCTAAAGGTAATTATATTTTATCTGTGAATTGCAGGTTAGATCTATAACGTTAGATGTTAGGGTCTGGGAAAATACCATTCTGGAGTTATTTGATAACTTAGGTAATGCTTATTGTAATTCTATCTGGGAGGGCTTGCTTCTACTTGATCATGAAAGGTAAATTATGGTTTTCCTTAAGCAATGCACATTGTGTCCTATCCATGTATCATGTTGAGTGACTGAGTAGTTAAGCTCGTAATCCTTCTTTTTGGGAATAATTATCTGCAGGGTAGGTGAATCAAATGTGCCAATGAAACCTTGCTCTACAGAAGCCTTCCAACACAAGGAGAAGTACATCCAAGCAAAGGTAAGCAGTTTCGCTTTAATTTCAATTTTTATATATGGAACTAGAAGCTTTCATGGTTTACTGCTATAGAGGCAGCTTGATATGTTAGACATGCGACAATTTCTTTCCATGAGTAAGATAGCACAACTCTTTCATTTTAAATTTGTCTGTTTAATGATGATATTCTATCCACTTCAGAAGATTTTAAAAATTGTATTATTGACGAGTTCATTGAGGTATTTGTTCATATTCTTAAGCACCAGCATTCAGGATTAAGTTGGAAATGTTTTTGAATTATCCAAAGTCTTAAGGATTATGAAGGTTTTAGTTAACTAAGAATTTACGAAGTTATGTAGATTGACCTTCAATGGGAATTGAAGAATGTTTTGTGGATTTTACTTCACCTTTCTGGTCATAATACTTGTTTTCATTGCTAATAGAATTTGAAATAGGATAGTTGATGCTTACTTCTATGGAGATTATGTAACCAGATCACTGCACTTTGTGAATAAATGAATTAGGTTGGTAATCTTTTATAATTGGATTTCCATCGTTGGATTCTCTTATTTTTGTTGCTCTCTCTGTCTTTCTCTACATATTGTTTCTGCCAGTCCTATTTTACATTTTGACATTTAATGTTATGTATTGCTGTATTATGATATATCCGTTAGGAAGTTTCTGCTTTCTTCACAGCTTTTACCGTGATCTAAATATTGTTGTAACTCTTGTTTTTCTTAATCAGTATCTAGAGAAATCACTGATCATCCGAGAAGAGGATATACCCGAGATTCCTTCAGTTTCCATAAGAATCTGGCAAGCAGTTCAGGCTGTAAATGTACGAGAAGTGTATCGCCTTATTGCCACATCAACATCAAATCTGATAAACACAAAATATTATGATGAGGCTCACCATGCTGCTGATGCCAAAGGGCATCAGCATGATCCTGAAGCCTGTCTGAAAGTTGAAGAGACTACTTAGACAGAGAGGTGTTTCCGTGGATGGTCATTATTACATCTGGCATGTCATTCTGGCAGTGCACTCATGGTTGAGTTGTTGCTCCAATTTGGTGCTGATGTAAACATGTGTGACTATCATGAAAGAACTCCCTTGCACTATTGCATTACAAGTGGGAAAAATCAATTGGCAAAGTTTCTATTAAGAAGGTAATACTTTTATTTTAAGCCATTTTCTTTCATTTTAGTGACGAGTAAGTGATCATAAATTCTTCCTCTCTATCTCCCTGTTTTCTTTTCTTCTAGGAGTTGTATTGGAAAGAATTTAGAGGAAGATGAGTAAACAGAATTTAAGAAGAAAATGGGAATGTGTTCCGTCTTTGTTTCTATCCATATTTTCTTGAAATCTCGTAATTCATAATTTTCTCAACCAATACCTTACATTGTCTCTGATGAAGCCTTACCTGGATTGTTCATCCGTTCCCTATTCTATTTTTATCACGAGATGTTTAGACAACTTCTCATCGCTGCACAAACAGCTAAGATTTTTCAATCTGCCAAGTTTTTCGTGTTCTATTTTTTGCGCCAATTACATGTTATATATAAGTGAGGGTGAGAGAGATACATTTGTATGAAGCTTGCTCCCCTTGAAATTTCTCGATTTCAAAATATATCAAAACTTTGGGTAATAAAAAAAAGTAGTATGCTGTGTTTTCAAGATTGGATTTCATATTCACATTCATCTCTACCACAAACTTCCAATGAAAGCATAAACTAACATGCCATTTTACCAGGGGTGCAAGGCCGTCAGTTAAAGATGCTGGAGGACTGACTGTACTTGAAAGAGCAATGGAGAGGGGTGCAATAACTGACGAAGAGCTATTTATCTTGCTTGCTGAATGCCAGTGAAGATGGATCTGGTATATATATTAATAATGTTGAAGATATGCTGTTGTTCATTAAGAAAAGAAAGTTCGATTTCTTATTTTAGAATGCCTAATTCATTGAAAGGAATTTCATTAACTTTTTAATTCATCTGGATCCATATTTGTTGCAGTTACTATAAAAAACATTTAACATGTATCTCTTAATGAAAATTTTAAAATATATTATTCATCAAGTTACTTCGACAAAAAAACCTCGTTTAAGCCGTTTCATTGTTCTTTCAACTTTGACTCACTTTTTATTTAGAAAAACTTTGTAAGTGTTTTTTAATTACGCAATTTTAATTTAACTATCACTTAATTTGAAATTTAAAAATATCGATCATTATGTACTGTCAAAACAAATTATTTTAAAAATTGAAGAATGGAAAGATTGTGTTAAGGTAAAAATCATTAGTCAGTTCAGAAAACAACAATTGAATGATTATTTTTTAATTTAAATAATATGAATATTTGAATTTAAAAAAAGCTTTTCTTTGAAAGCTATTTTGATGAAGCTAAATATCTGTAGCTTATGATTACCTTCCAAAAGATTATTTTTCCTTTCAAATGTTTTTATATTATTTTATTATGTAAAAACTGATTTTTGTTCCATCCAAATAAATTTAATTATTGTTATCGAAAAAAGAAAAAATAATAATTTTTAAATCACTTTTCAGTAAATTTATCCAAATAAAAATTGATTATGATTATAATCAATTATACATATAATTAATTATTGAAATAATTCTAAAAATATTTAATTCTCTTATAGGATCTGGTCAAATTTTTTTACGCATTGCACTACTCTTTCTACCACTATATTATTACAGAAATGAAATGATTTCAATAAAATTATTAATTTTTTTTCATATAGAACACTCATATCGATAAATTGGCTTCTCTAATTTTCACAATTATTCCAAACAAACTCGTTCGACTAGTTTTATTGTTAAAGTTTGATAATGAATATTCACTTTACATCATCAAGTAATACTATTCGGTACAAAATACTATACTTCAATAATTTTAAAGCAAAGCTTATACAATTTTATTGAATAATATAATTATTAAAATAAAATACAAAGATAATACAATTTATTCTTCTTATTTATTTTCAGTCAAACAAATACAAAATATTTCTTGACTTGTTTTCCATTTTATCTCCTACGAAATAATTTAAGATTTATATTTCGTCACATTTTTCCTCAACTGATTGCAATGCTAACGAGAAGAGATCAAATACTCGACTCTATATCTAATCTTAAATATTCTAAAGATTTGATACTCCATATTTTAATCTAATGGTGAAAGCGGAATTGAATTGTAATCATGATTTTGAATTTGAATAGATTGGAATTGAATTATATAAAGGAGGGTATGTGCAGAGAGGTTTTTGTTTTGTAAGAAAGAAAGAAGATGAAGAGGAAGATGAGAAGCAAGGAAGTCGTTGTTCTTGATGAGTCGCGAATCCAACCGAAAAAAAGAAAAAGAGAAGCGGAGGAGATGAGTTGGGAGGAACTCGTTCTTGATAAGTCGCAAATCCAATCCGATGATTCAACCAAAAAAAGAAAAATAATCCAATCCAATAGTGCTGATGGTGGTGGTGGACGAGGTGGTTTAATAAGTAAACTTTCTTGTAAATTCCAACAATATCTAATACAATTGATAGATAGTTTAATTTTTTAAAATATTTCTGATATGAATTCGATTTCTTATCTTCTAACTATGTAAAGACCTTGCTTTCAGCAAGAAAAATATAACTTTGTTAGAAACATGTGTGCGAGGTCGTTCCATGTTAGCACATAGTGTTTTGGACTAAATTGTCACTCAATTTCACCTTTGCTTTTTTAGTTTATGTACGTAACGACTGTTTGAGTAGAAAATTTGAAGAAGCTTCTTCTTCATTTCGTTCAGCAAGGTTGTTATCCGACCGTTCTTCATCCTTCTTTCGATTTCATTCACCTTCATCTTTCTTCTTCGATTCTCCTTCATCCTTCTTATTTTTCTTTTGTGATATAATAAGCATGAATTCTAAAGAACTGGATAATATTGAGCAAGATAAGCTTGCTAAGCGGATTCAGGAATACAGAACACAGGCAGAGTTGGAGAATATAAGTGCTTCTTCGAATTATAAGAAACCATGCCAGGTTCTGATGGCACACATGTAGTAGGTTTGAACTCTTACAAAACTTTTGAAGCAGGGAAGCAATCTGCAACCAAAGGGGAGGAGAGAAATTGGCCTATTTTGGTTAATATGTGAAACTTCTCCTTTTTGTAACTTTTATGTTGATTGTTAAATACATTTATTTTTTATTTTTTCCTTTTTCTTTATATTGATATCTTATTTTGCGTCTTCTATTTTTTTTTTTTTTTTTTGTTTATCCTTGCTTGTAGGTTCAAACAGTTAGACAGGGCTATCTGTTTGGTTGATTCCGTTCAAGACACAACAGGATTGCATCCTTAAATGAGAATATTTTAGGTTGTTGTTGTGCAGTTGAATGTATTTTGGTAGGAAAATAATGAATGATGTAATGTTATGCACTATCTGTATATGTGGCAAAACATGTGTATATATATATGCAAGATATAAGCATTGACAATTCAAAAAAAAAAAAAAAAAAGAAGAAGAAGATAAGCATTGACTGCATTCATATGGATTTTACAACCCTTTAATTTGACAGGATTTTAACTTACAAACCTACAACTATGGCTAAATAGCAATAACCTACACCAACTTGGCCTATAGTTGGCATGCTACTAGGGGTTTGCGCAATCTGTCCAATATTCATGATTATACCACCACAATTTTGAAACATCATGGTGGTACTTGGATGTTTAAAGGACCCTGGCTCACAAACATCAACTTCATCCTTACCAGCGTGGCAGCGACCCTTTGAACGTGCTCCACTTTACAAGAAGAAATTTTGGCAACTATGCAAAGGTTCCGAGTTCCATGAGATTTTTGAGGTTCTGGGAGATGGGATTTTTAATTCCGACTCTCAGAAATGGAAGTGTGACAGAGCCATACTTCATTCTTTGTTTAAGACTGACAGTTTTGGGAGGTTCCTTCAACAGATCATTCAGAAGAAGCTTGAAAGTTGTCTACTTCTAAACCATGCATCAAAAACTGGGGTCCAGGTGGACTTGCAAGACATCTTTCAAAGATTCACCTTTGACAACATCCGCTCCAGGATTTGATCCTAATTACCTTGCAAACAAGTTCATCGAGTTCTCGGAGGTTGCTTATGAGAAAGCCTTCAACAAAATGGAGGATGCAATCTTCTACAGACACATTGTTCCAAGATGTTTATGGAAGCTGCAGAAATAGCTCCAAATTGGACAGGAGAAGAAGTTCAATGAGTCCCAAAAAATGGTTGACCAATTCTTGCATGAGTGTATAACATCCAAACGTGAAGAGAGAAGCAAAGTGGATGATGATATTGATGAACCAAGTTTTGACATGCTAAAAGCTCTTATCGAGGCAAAAGGAAAGGAACAAATAGATGACAAGTTTTAGACACTGCAATTAATCTCCTGGCAGCAGGAAGGGACACAATCAGTGCAGGTCTCGGTTGTTCTGGCTTGTTTAAACACATCCTCTTGTGGAAGCTAAAATTCTTGAAGAAATCAAAGATAACTTAAAAACCAATGAAGAAAATTGTCTAGCTTCTGGTGTGAAAGGGCTTGATAAGCTAGTTTACCTGCATGGAGCAATATGTGAAGCCTTGAGGCGTTTCTCACCAGTGCCCTTTGAGCACAAGTGTGCTATAAAATCTGATATACTTCCAAGTGGTGATCGTATTAGTCCAAATACGATGGTATATTACTCTCTATACTCAATAGGGAGAATGGAACAAACATGGAGAAAAGATTGCTTAGAATTTAGGCCTAAAAGATGGATTTCAGAAAAAGGAGGGAATATACATGTACCATCTTATAAGTTCATAGCCTTTAATGCAGGGCCAAGGAGTTGTTTGGGTAGATACATGAGCTTTGTGCAAATGAAAATTGTTGCCATTGCTTTGTTATGGAATTTTAAAGTGCAGGTGGTGGAAGGTCATCATGTGTCTCCTAGTGTTTCTGTTGTGCTTCTCATGAAACATGGCTTGAAGGTCAAGGTTACAAAAAGATGATGCATTATTTGAGGAAATGAAGGGAGCAAAACTTTCTAAATGATTTATTTCGCGTTGTTTGTGTTCTCTACTTATTAGCAAGTCACTGCTATATTATTTTAATAATTGATTGTTTGATTTATTACAAAATTCCATTTATTGTTTGATTTATTCATAAAAACTAAAAAGAAAAATACCAACCATGCTTTAAGGGCATTGGTTAAAAAACTTGTGCTGTCATGTTTTTATATTCTTTTATAATTTACACAATAAATATTTTTTTACTTTTAACTCATTAACGAGTGCTCTTAACAAAGATTAAAATTAAAAAGTACTTGTATTCATTAAAATACAAAGACACAATAGAATTGACCTTATTTTATTTTTTGAATTATTATCCTGAAAGTTTATACTCTCTTTATTTTACCAGTTTTGCATAGAATTATAATTTCTGAAATTTTGAAAGAGAATATTCTAGATTTTTAATTAGATAAAAAAGAATAAACCAAACTAAATGATATAGTAATGATTTGAAATAAATTATAAATTATTTATGTTGAATAAAAAAATATAGCATGCATTAAAATATTTTATAAATTAACAACTTAACATACATTCTCAATTTCAGTCAATTAAAAATGATTCTTAATATAAATTTTAAGAAAGTTATTATAAAAATAAATTATGTGTTAAGTTCTGAGACTTTATTCAATTAATAATACCCAAATATCATAAAATAAAAAATAAGGAATATATGTTTTTCTTTCGCTGAATAAAGGAATATATGCACAGATAATATACAAATATTTATATTTTAATTCAATTACAAATCTCGTATTTGTTCTGTAATATAAAGGAATAATTATTTCTAAAGAAAGAAAGAAATGTCATAAAAAGCCAATTACCTGTTTAGCACCCGGCATCTCTTCTCGTCTGTTTTGAAAATCTCGTTCATTCAACTTTGAATTTGGGTATTGGATCGGAACCCTGACAATTCTAGGTATGAAGCCAAGATTCTCTCTCTCTCTCTCTCTTTTTTTTTTTTTTTCTAATTGCATTTTCGACAGATCTGGGCTTTCTCATTCGAAATTTAACCAACAACCTTGGGTTTTTTGAAACCCTAATTTTACCCCCAATTGAACTTCTTATTCTACTCGGCACAGTCTGTATGGCTAATTTTGCTCGCTCTATTCATCCCAACTGTTAAAGAACATAGCCTTCGTTTTTGTGTGATAGAAAATTTGTTATCTTTGCTGATGATTCAACTTTCAAGTGTTGTTTCTGCTTTGAGTGTAAATTAAAAAAAGTTAACGTATTATCTATAGGAATGCATACTTGTGTTGAGGGAAGTAAACGTCAGTTACCACCATGGATGATGCAGAAGGTCGGTGCCACTGCCACCCATGTGAGTGACTCTAACAATGCCATTGAAACTAATTGCTCTATCAAAAAAGGAGACATCATTAAAACTAATGCAACCAGGAAAGAATACAAGAGTGAACCTTCAAAGAGGAATTCAAACTTAAAAGTTGGGTGTGAAGTTAAGGGAAGAAAAAAATTAGACCAAGATGGAAGCAGCGACAAGGTTACTCAAAAGAAGAAGAGAAAAGGTGATAGGTCTAAGGATAGAGATCAGAGATCTATAAAGAAAAGAAAAAAATTAGAGGATCCTAGCCATGGTTGTTATGATGTTAATCCAGTTAGCGATGATGCCATGGACCTGTCAGTTGAAGATTTGATGGCCATAGCAGAACAGGTAATTTTCCGATGAGACTGTTTTTTATTTTGCTTGAGTAATATTATACAATTTCTTTATCTATCAACATATTATCTTATAATTCAGTCATTATAAAATATAGTCTCCCAAGAGAGTTTATGGTATAGTGGGGGACTTTTTGTATTTACCCTACCTCTGCTTTAAGATTTGAACTGTTGTTATGTGCATGCAGTATGTCAAAGATTATGAGAACAAGGATCGAAAAGAAATATCAAGTAGACAGCGTGAATCAAAATGGCAATTTCAAGTTACAAATGAAACAGGAAATACTCTTGATTCCCCTTGTAAGAACGAAAACTCCACCGGATCTGGAAGGGAAGATTTATCTCATTCTACTTCAACAACTGGTGAATTAATTGCTACAAGCACCTCTCAAACAGGTGATCCTGCTCAAGACATGCTGGACCTATTCTTGGGTCCCTTGCTGAGGAAAACTCTTGAAAAGGAGAAGAGCAAATCTATTGTAAAAAATGTCGAGAGTACCCATTTGTTCACTAGGCAAAGTCAAGATAAACTTGCTGGAGAAGAAATAGTCCCCTTGACGAAGAAAAGAAACACCTTGAAAGACAAGGTGGCAATGTTTCTTGACCAAAATATGTAGATTCATCAACACAAGCATGGGTGTCATGGCAAAGCAATGAGTTAGAGTTCTTGCATGACCTATAATAGTAGTTTCACATGTAAATCATTTGATAATTGCAGTCTCATCCTAGTTGGGCAAAGTCCTCTGATAATAATGTTAGTGTATAACTGTATATAGTTCTTTATATATTTAATTCTTATACAATGAAATTGAATTTCAATCACCCATTGCCAGGGGCGGGATTAAAAAATTCATCTTTACACTGCAATTTGGGATGTTTTTCATTGACATATCATAAAGAAAAAGGTGATTAGAGGCTACTATTATGAATATTCCTGGGTAAATTATGATCATATTATATATAGAAGACAAGCAAACAACCAAAGTATATAAGCTCTTGTATCCTCCATGAACTTAAGAGACTTTAACTTTTATATTGATTGATGGATGAAGGTAGGATAATCATAATAATAAAACTAATTACAGAATATGGACGTTTATGTAGGTTTTGTTGTTTTCCAAGTAGCTTCATTTAAAAAAAAAAATAAAAACTTGGACATGCTTTTTAAAGCTTGGAGCATTTTTTTTATATTAGGTTCAGGGGTTTGGTCAGAGAAAGGAGGACGATGTGTAATGGTAGTTGCTGTTTGTATTGTTCTTTGGTACCTTTCGGCCGCAGAAAACCTTTGTCCATATACTTGCTTTTGGACTGGACTGATTTCATAGCCTTTGTATATCGTTTTCGGCATTTGTTCTTTGCAAAGATTCCTTTAACAAGTGTGGAGAGTGACTGATAAGCTAGCCTTTTTGTTTTGATGCATTTGTTGGATTTTAAGCATGTTCTTTCTAGCTTTCTGAAGGAATATCGTGTTCTCCTTTTTCTTCTTGTCGGATACTTCTTTTCATATCTGCCACCTCTGTCTTAAGGGAGCTCGATCAATCAAACATTTTTTTCATTTCTTTTTCTGCTGCCAGAATTTCTTTCTCATCTTTGGTATGAAGGAACCATTTCTAGTGATCTACGTATATGTCTTTAGTTCTTCAATTAGCTTCACCATTTTGAATAACCTTTGTTTTCAAGCAAGGAACTTCGTGACGTATATGATCGCCATTAATTGGTAGAACGTATATCCTTTATTGTTTAAGAGTTTTTCAGTTTTTTAAAATGAAGTAAAATCATAATAATGGCGAAAAGGAAAGGAAGAAATTAAACCCGAATGAGGAAAGAAACACACTTTTTTATTCAGGTGCTTCTAACTGGGTGTATCATAAACCACCACCTTTTTTTTTATCTGGCTCTGTTCTCTTTTTCTTACATATATTGCATCTAAACAGAAAAACTTTATTTATAAAAAAAAATATTGGAACAGTCTCCTTTCTCGATTACTACAAAAGCAAAATAGTAATATTAGTTCCTCCATGTGAATGATGTTTAATGTTTTATCCAAATGTGCGCATGTATCTTAAAGTAGAAATTTTGATAGTCCAATTTTGTGTCCTATTTTCTTGACATCTTCTTGAATTTGGTGTCTGTATTCTCCAAACGTGAACTTCCTATAAACAGAAGGTCCTTTGCAGCCGTTTATGACAGTACTGTAAGAAGGACATAGGAAATATGCTATGGAGTATCTTTCCTTTTTGTTATTTGCCACAACCTTGTGCTCCACGCTTTTGTACTCATCATTACTCCAAGCCTGTATTTAATTGGGTTTTTCCAAAGGAAACACCTTGTTAATTAATGAACCATCGGCATGTAACCGACAATTTAATAATTCTTCATATAACCAAAGGTTTATTAGTAGAAAATTGATGTGTTCATGCATGCAACTTTGGTAGTAGGGTTGTGTCAATAATGGATGCTGCAATACCCATTCTACCCGTCACTCTCCTATTGATTTTATTATAGCAATCACTGAGACTAGGTTTAAGACTTAAGAGGAAACAAGGGAGCTGTTTTGTTTAGTTTTCTTTCAATTTTCATTTGTAGCCTTCGAAAGAGTCGCAGGTTTAGTTGAAGAATGATACAAATAACCATTTTAATTATTCTCTTCTTAGGATGGAATCTTGATTGGTTGACTCATTTGTTTATAATAGAATATATTCCTTTGAAAAAGGTTGGCATGTCATATGCACCATTATGATTATGATTATTAGTTTAAGAACCCTTGAATTTGGAAAACTCTCCTTTTGGCCCTACTAACTTTCTCCACTATGGTTGTGGTCTAGATGTTAGAAACGAATTATTCATTATAGTCAAATGACACCTAATAATTAATTTGCTTCATTATACTTATAATAACTAATTTATTTTCTAACTTTTTACCTGGAAAAGGTCCCCAATGTTAACAATTAAAGCATCTGGGTTTGGTTTTACAGCGACCCATTTGGAATCTTTCATGAGTTGGAGTCCACCGACGTGATCTTGATAAAGGATTGTTAGGAAATCGCTGTCAGTGTGAGGCACTAATCCAAAAATTTCATCTTTAGATTTTGGGCAGCATGGATAGTGATTTAATCGCAGAAAGCATGTGCCAGCATCACAAAGTTTTTCAAGTGCATCCTCTGGGTAGCCCAGGTTTTGTGCTAGAATACTGGCCAACAACCTAGATACTTCTAGCATCGCTGGTGCAAACTCATTTATTGCTTCCCTGCAGGAGAAGTAGCAGAAACAAATTAACGTGCAGAACTTGTGGGGATGAAATCATGCAGCATGCGAGAAGGTTCATTCCAGATCGACAAATATTGCTCAGACCACTGCTTGTCGACTCGGCATAAATTTTACAAGCCAACCTGTCAAGATATGGAATAACCCGACAAGACAAGTTTTTTTCTTTTTTTTTTTAATATTTCTATTAGTATTCTCCTAGGATTTTGAAAATGTAACATTTAAGAATTGAGAAATAATAATAAAATATTTTAGAAATAAGGATAATGTACAAGCAAATTACACCAAGTCACCAACACCTCTTATTTTATTTTTTTTTCCCCCTATAATGACTTCCTCGTTGGTTTGCAATAAATTACACTTGACACTTATGTTATTAATAAAAATATTACACTATATAATTTCCTATAAGACGTATCATGTGAATTTTGAAGAAATTATAAGAAAATTTACCTTTACTGTAAATTTCTTATTGATTAGGCTTAAGAGTGATGTATTATGTCTGTGCTCCAGAAAATATTTCCTTACTCTTAATGTCATTAAATATTATTTTTTATAAAAATATATTTATTTTGATCATTTTCAGTTAATTAATAATAAGAAATTATCATAAATTCATAATGCTACAAACAAAAAAGAGAAAATTCCAATAATATTTTATAATTTGAAGGCTTTTACCCATCTTAAAATTACTGGTTAAAAACTTAATAAACAAATTATTTAATTAGAAAACACACTGACCATGTATTAGTAAACATTTTATGCTATATTATTATTATTTTTTGAAAATTCTTCTTTTAATTTCTTTAACTAGTGAAGGTACCTTCTAGCATTTGCCTAGTTTAGAAATGTAAACGTGCGTACCCATCTTCTAATGTTTACTTATATGAAGGCAAGAGGGACCGAGCATGTGTCCAGTGAAAATTTCAATAATATATATAGGGAGGGTATAGTGTCATCTGTACTAGAAAAGTCTTAGGATAGCCGCCAAGTGTGATTTTCTTTCTAAAAGAAATAAAAAGAGAAGAAATGAATCACTGGGTTTTATCATTTAAGTCATTGTCAGTGCCATGACATCACATTATTATGTATATTCGAAGCGGCTAGGATGGGATTCAACCTTAAGATCAAATAATCTAATTAAGGGAGGGACCTAGTGAGCATAATACATAGGCATTTTAAACTGTGAAAATAACACTTTGAAAGAGGGTGGTGGTGAATCTCTTTGTCACCACCCTAAGACACATTTTTGTCTTTGTTCTGCATTCATTAGCCTTTGTCATTGTTCTGCAATGTTCATGCTTTAGGATTGTTATCAACGGTGCACTGTGCATAAAAAAGAAAGAAAGATTTCCACTAAGACAACAATGTCAAAATTGAAATCTAAGACCGAGATACCTCAAAGAAGTGAATTCACCCCAGGAAGCAGCTTCTGAGATCATGGTGAGAGGAATGTGGAAAGCTTCAGACCATGAGAAGTGATTTGAACGAGTAGCTGTTGGTGTCCCCCACCTATATGGGTTATTTAGAAGCCCGCAAGTGACCTTCTTCTCAAACGGTACTTCAAACAACTTCACTTGTTCCTCCCTCATTTTTCTTAGCAAGTCATGCCTAATCCCATGGTTCACCACTTGGAAAAATCCCCATTCTGATGCTGCCTTGCATATTGCTGCAGTGCATGCCCTCCTTTCTCTTTCATTAGAACTTTTAAGACCACTAAGGTCTATCAAGGGTAGGTCACATGCATCCACTAAAGGATGGTTTTGATCATTAAAACTTTTAGCCTTTTTGGCTTCACCAGTGTTTCTCACAAGTGCCCCATAGTGTTGCATGAGTGGTGGATTTGAATCTATCATTATTGCACCAAAGTGAAAGAACAGGGTGTAAGGTGGTGTAGTGGAGATTGACATTTGAATTGCATTTATATGGTTGAATTGGAGAATGGAGACAGAATGGTCTAGAAAGTCCTGTAATGGACAATTACTGAGGACAAACATGGGTGTCCAGATCATGACAAATGTCAGAAGGACAGCCATTGGAACTCTCTCTCACAGGCCATGTCTTGGAACCGATACTCTAAAATATTGTGAAAAGGCCATGGCAAGGAAGTTGGCATATAACAACGAAAAAGGATTCAAACCTAACTCCACCTTTTGACTTTGTTCATGGCACTAAAAAATAATGGTTCCAGTCAGCATTAGCCCCGAGTTAGAATGAGGGACGATAATATACACACACAAACTTTTGGTTTATGTACACTTTTGACTATTAGGATATATTCCTACAAAAGTGCATAAATATAAAAGTAGCAACCCCCCTTGAGTAGTTAGAGTCTTACAATTTATAAAACTCTTCCATGTTCTGTGAATTCTGTTGACATCTTAAAGCTGCTATCGTTTCTAACTTGTCTTCATTATGCGTAGTCGTGCATCTGCCGAAATGGCTGATAACATAATATTTTTGTTAATTGTTCCCCCGGCTTTCCCCTGCTAATCAATCATCTCCATTGGGTGTTATAATATTATATATTGGATATATGTTCTCCAACTTTGTCCAACTAGAGTTGTCACAGTAAGTTACTCATTAGCCCACGTTTTGAAACTGGCCAGGACGAGCTGAAAGTCAAGTGATAAATCTAGATCTATTAGAAGTGAAGGTAACTATTCCCACAAATCTATAATACTAATGGAATTACTTTTTTTTTCTCTTAAACAAAATTTAGAAGGAGAGGATGAAGTCCCACTCCAAAGTAGGAAAAGCTATTAGAAGTGAGGGCAACTATTCCCACAAATCTATAATACTAGTCGAATTACTTTTTTTTTTTTTTTCTCTTAAACAAAATTTAGAAGGAGAGGATGAAGTCCCACTCCAAAGTAGGAAAAGCCTTAAGTTTAACGCGTATAGAGTTATTTATATTTACCTCACTTCAAAAAGACGAGGAAAGTTCAAACTTTCAACCTATTAGATGAGATTTTGTCTTGCTTCACTTAGTCAATCCCTTTAGATCAAATACTATATGAATTATTAAAAGTGAGACAAGGAGAATTACTTTTAGAGAAAAGGGTTATGCATCAAAAAATTTTACTTTCACATTCAATCACAAATCATCATTTAAATTATTTTAAGATATTTACCTTAAAATTTAACAAACTTATCATACATGATAAATTTTGATCAAGTGATAATGTAAAATTATTTTAGACTGTTAGTGCATAAACATTAATCTCTTACTTTTATATGTTTTTAATTTAAAGACAGATAAAAATTAGGTATTAATATGAAAGAATTAGAAATTTGTAAGGATGAACCAAATCTAATTTATTATAGTAGAATTCGGATTAAAGAAGTAAAATGAGTCTTTAGAAGATAGATAAAGATAAAGTTACTGGTCCAAATGATATTATTATTAAAGTTTAGAAGAGTGTTGGAGAAATGTTTTATTATTTTACTAAGTTTTTTGAGATATAAGAATACTGGAAGAGCATTTTGGTTTATATATTTAAGAATAAAGATATTCAAAATTGTAGTAATTACATAGATATAAAACTTATGAATCACGTTATGTATCTTCCTTAATACATCACAAATTTCCTTGCAGGCCGAGTTTGGTGAGTTGGGACATCCAAAGGTTTCTAGGAAAGTCACTTAGTTTTTCTTTTACTATTTATTCATTAAGTTGTCATAATTTGCTAGTTACCTAGATAGCCCTCCTTATACCTTTGTTGATTATGTCCATTTTAGTAAAATCACAAAACTCAAAACCCCGTCTTTTACTTCAGCATGGCCGAGCCACTCCACATACATTTTACTCTCATTCATTTCTTTCTTTCATTAACAAAGTGCTCTAGAGTTACGTGATGTTGACTGGAAGCTAAGCTATTAGTAAGTTTTGCCTATCCTTAACGTATTTTTAGGGCCAGAAATAAGTTGAGTTGAGTTAAGCTGAACCAAGTTCCCGATAAGAATTATGAGATTGGCTGCAGCATTTCTTCTATTGCCATTTATGCCATATTTAGCCGTGCCACCCTCATCATCAGAATCATGAAAATGAGTTATTCAGTGATTGGCTTCAGCATTTCTTCCGTCACCATTTTTGCCATATTTTCAGCATCTTTAGGGTCACTCATACTCAATCCCTTCTTGTAATAGTCATTCCTAAAACCTAACATTGAACCGTGCAGTGGAAATGCGTGAAGAGAAACGAAGAGAGAAGAATAACGATAGAAATGCAAGGTTGAAAATAACAATGGCTTTTATGATGCAATTAAATGACACAAATATTCCATTGTATTAGCTATTCATATTCTCCCATTAATTCAATTTTTTATGTGTATTGCAGTACGAAAGATTCTGATTCCTGTTTATCAACAAAAGATCTTGATTCCTGTACAACAACCTTATTCAATTTTTGAGACATTCTTATTTATTTTTCATTAACTAAATTTTTAGTCTCTTAACTTGTTTAAAATTCCCTTTTAAATTTTTGAATTTTTGTTTGACTAATAAAGGTCTCTTGACCTTTTTTCCTTTAAAAAATTTAATCTTTAAATTCTTTTTTGACTCAATAATATCTTTCAATTTTTTTTGTTAAAATTTTTAATCCTTAAACTATTAAAAAAATTCAATTTTTATTCCTTAAAATCTCATTAAATAAATAAAAATAATGGATTCAAATTTTTGTTTAAGGATTAAAAATTAAAATTTCCAAAAGTTTAAAAACCTTGATTGTCAAATAAAAATTTAAGAATTAAAAACTTTAATAAAAAAAGTTAAGGAACCTTAATCACTC
>PYAF01000648.1:1316011-1327150 GCA_007407185.1 Glycine tomentella | reverse complement strand
TTTAGAAATTAAAAATCAAATTTTAAAAAAATTAGAAACAAAAATTTAGGAATTAAAAATTGATTTAAAAAAAATTAGGGACTAATAACGTACGTGGTTAACCATTTTTTTACATTATCATCTTAATATAAAAAAATAGCAGCATTCTATATTTTAAATGACTATAGACACCATTTAATACTATTAAATACAACCCTTTAAATAAAAGTATTAAAATGACTATTTTATATAATAAGTATACGTCTATTTAAACAATTTTATTTTATTTTTTTCTTAATCAATGATTCAGTGTCCATAGACACATTAAAAAAGACCTGGTTCATGAAAAAAAAAAAAAACACACACACATTAAAGAAAAGGATAAATATATATTATAAGCCAAGATAAGTTGTTAGCTGCATGGCAACTCCGCGAACTACAACCGAAACCATGTACTTATGTTTGGTCTCCCCCATCTAATAGCCGTCTGAGGCTCTGACTTGCGTTTTTTACGTGAAAAATGGAAGCTAAAACAAATTAACTTCTTTGTGGATGTAGAATTGACGTATTACCAAACATGCTATAACTTGATTCCCGCACGTACAACCAAGAAACTATGTAAATAATGATTTACCTTCACAAATTACACAACAGCTATCAACTGTTAAATATGACCATTACTTATTTGAAGTCGATGACAAACTAGCATAAATAGATCTACAATAGTTCCTATGACATGAGAAAAACACCTGCACTCTGAAATCAACAAGGTGCATTCAGCTCAAACCATTGTTATATAAATCGCTTTCCTATTTTCTCCTTTTTCTTTTCTTTTTCTTTTTTTTTTTTGCAAGGAAAATGTTTTGTTTATACAACAGGAGTTCCAAGGTTTCCTTCAAATGAAATAATAAAGCAGGGAGCAATAAGATCAAAGATGGATTAGAAACTCTGGAAAGTCCTGAGATAGTCCCTAGCTCCTCAATGGCATGTAGCACCAAAACAGTTGCAGCTAAGAATGCGAACCTCTCTACACTGATTCACTTTGATTTATGTTGGAAATATGGATGGAGTCAGCACTTTGCCCGCTTGAATTGGCAATGCATAAACCAATCAACTTTTAGGATATATGATATTCTGTACTTTAATTTACAAATACGAGTATACGACCAAGATATTCATGCTTTTTACGATAGCCATTTTTTAATTTTATTTTAAAGTTTGGTGCAAGATGCTCTGGTTATGTAGGTGTGGCAGAAACATATAGTGATTTTAGCTTGTTTTGTAGCAAAAAGGGAGTGACAGCTAGCATGCCTTCAAATTTCCAAACCAACTAGGCAAATCAGTCAAATTGAATCATATAGTGATTTGGTTCAATTTCCTTATGGCTTGCTTTCATTTGCTAAGTGGATGCCAAGAATGATTTTATATCTCTAACAGTTGGAATTTGTCATATGGCTGGCCTACTTCTCTTTCTTTATTTCCTTCCTTTCATATATTGAACATATTGCTATTTTTTTGTGGACAAAGATTGCAAATTTGCAATTAATCATGTACTTGCACTCACAAAACACATGGAAGCATGAATATGAATATGCAACTTCAACAATGGAATACAAGAAATGAGTTAAGTTTACCAAAAGCTTACCTATGTTCTATTAGGTAAAATACTACTTGCAAGATCCTCGTTAATGTTAACTTGCAGTGGCGGCATTTGGCTCATAATGCCAGGCATCTCACTCATACTGCACAAACTTAATTAAGTGAACTTCATAATGTTTATAGATATCAAAACCAAATATAAAAGAAAATGAATTTGCACGATATTAACAGCAAAGTGAGCAAAGTTAATTCAAAATATTCACATACTTATTAAGAATGGTATTAATATTGTGCCTTGTGTGGCAAAAGAGGTCGATGTTATCCTGCAACTGTTTAACAAAGAAAGTGATCATTATCACATTTTAATGTAATTATATGTGAATGAATAATATGATGAAAAAGGCATAGCAAAAAGAGGGGAAGGGGGGGTTGTAGAAAGTATAAAATATCAAAGAATGATATTGCATTAAATCTCCCCCCCCCCCCCCCCAACCCACACAAATGCAGAGTAAAATGAAGTGAATGAAGAAGAGCCTACTTAACAATGGACATTGGGAAATCAATGCAATACTAGCACACAATAATCAAATATGTAAATTTGGAAATTCATTGATGCATGAGAGTAATTCCATTCATTAAGTGTTTAATTGAAGCAGTAAGACAGACAATTCAATCACTATCTTATATGGCATATCAAACCTTGACTTCAGTAACATGACTGGTAACTTTTCGATGCCAAATGTGAATGTGATATTTTTCTTCTATTTCTAACAATTTTATCTTTTCCTGAACATGATATGAATTATCCATCCATCAAAAAATTAAGGCAGGTGAAATGCCACATATAGTTAATACTTCAGGCCTACTATTTGTTAAGCATGGTAAGATTTTCTTTACTTGTGGAAGGCATAAAATCATCAGCTGATCCAGTATTTATGAAGATAAAAAAATCTAAAACATGACAGTTGAGCTATTTACCTTGTAAGTAGACAAATTGGCAGAGATTTGATTAAAAGCTTGAGCATTCTGCTCCATGAGTTGCTTCAAAGGGCTACAAATACCTGATTGCACACAAGGAAGAAAGTATTTGATGAAAATAAGGGCTGTCACAAAAAAAATGAGACATCATAAAAGCTGGGGCTGGGAACGATTCTATTCTATAAGGCTAACATTATAATCCCATGGGGTTTGGTACATCAATTTAAAAAAAAAAATGAAAAGTGATAACCCGATCATGGCATTCCATTTACCAGACACATTAACTAAAAGCTACCAGAACTTTATTTAGATATAACAGAACATTAACTACCAAAAAGATATGTCATTGGTAAAAAATGAGTAATATGTACAACTTTTTTCTTCTTTGGATTAGCATAATAGTAGAAAGCTGGCTTGCCAGCAGGGATAACGGGGACGGAAAGTGGACTTGGAGATTGAACTGGTGTCGCCACAATTTGTTGGAGAACTTAACACCGTGTGGGCCACTTCTCCACATTCTACAATTATTGTATTTAATATTTATGCATTTGTTTTGAACTGTTTAAGAGCATGTTTTGAAGTGTTTTCAAAAACATTTTTGGTTTTCAATAATTAGAAAACAATAAAATCCGTTTGAAAGGTCATTTTCACTCTAAAAATATTAAAAACAGATAACGTATTTTCTCAGGGATGAAATGTGTTTGCATATAGATTCTTAGACTGGCAGTCAAGAGCTGAGCAAGAAGTTTAAAAATCATGAATAATGTGGTTGCACACAAGAAAGAGAAAATGATAAGAACTTACATTATAATCCATACTTCATATAATAAATAAAACCCGATAAACTAACCATCATATTGTATCCGTTGACTTTGGTCCATATGGTGTGACATGCAAGAATATGTAGCCACGCTTGAGGGCAGAGCTGAATGTAAATTTGTCTTTGAAGCTAATTCCACTGGCTTATCCTGAAGAAGCATGACTTTAGAATACTGGTTCTTCAGTCAACATTAGATCCTAAAGACATTATTGATTCAATATATCAAAACTGGAATCCCATTTATGGGATGCAACGTAATCATATTTTGTTATTAATTGTGTTATCATCAACATCCTTGAGGTAAAATATGTTTTGAGATTAAAATGAACTTTACACAAATGTTCATCAACATCCTTAGAAGTAAAATATGTTTGAATTTTTTTTATAAATATTATATTTGAAATTCAACACCTACATAGTACATAAAACATCAAGGACAGAATCAGGGAAAGATTAATCTCACAACTCTTCAAAACACACTAAATTACAAGAAACATAGTATATGTACACCAGCTTCCCAGATTTCATGTACCTTTCTATTATTGACCTTTTTTCCCAGATTGTGTTCTTCTGATTTCCTTCGCTTTCTCTGCAAAATAGTTTAAACAATACTTTAAAGGGGCAAACCACATAAGTACCCAAGTCCAATGCTTAATGCATTATGTTCATACAGTGCACAACTTTCTATTTTGTGGATAAAACTTTATAAAGGACCCTAATAATTTTTCAACTTTTAACTGAAAGAAAAAGGGCAAGGAAAGTTAACTTGGTTTATTTTATTAAGAATATATTTGATCATGAGATGAAACATAACCTTTAAATAGGGTTCTAAATTGTGATCTGCAGTGGCAATTGCAGCCACAACAACCATATTTTGGCCAAATTGAAAATTCCATCAGCTTTATTTTCCTGCATTTTTCTGCAATTGCTGGAGCTGCTACCATGACAACAACCAAAATCTAAAACCCTGTCTTTAAACCACTAATATCACGGTCACTTATACAACACTTAGCTACACAGCCATGCAAAAGTTGAGCCATTGTAACAATGCCAAAAACTAAGGTTTAGGAGGTGGCTAGACTTGTATATTTGAATGCATTGGGCAAGGAAGTGCAACTGTACATGTTAAACTTTCAAGTAATTAATCACAACATATTCTAGTGATTTTAATGCATTTAAAATTTAAATTTGTCTTCTATTGTTGGGAATTGCATAGGTATCATAATTGGCGGCAAAAAAAATGGAGATTGGAGAAAATGTCCAAAGAAAAAGAACTTACTGTCAACCATCTACACCTCAAAGCAACATCACGAACAGTTTTATCAGGCAACAGGGCAGCAATTTTGATATACCTCATGATACTTGGCTCATCAGCATATCTAGTCACAAAACAGAAGAATCACAAAAACAAGGGTCATGAAATATAAACTATATAAAGAGAAAGAAATATCAGCACTATAACATAAAAATATATGGCACAATTACGAGCAGACTCTCGTCTGCGAGGTTCGTGTGTCAAGCAAGTTTTTAAAGAGGGTTCCTAGTTGTCTTAGTTTGAAGTGAGAGCCCGAATATACTCTTTTCGCTCACCAACTATATTTAGCATAGCCACTACAACCCAAGTAATTCTAAAAAAGAGAAAAGCATAAATGGTCTGATTTGTTCAATGGTGAAGGGAGGGGAGATGGATTTTAATGGAAGGTGGGAGGAAGGAATCCCTTGTTTAGTTAGGAGGGGGAGGGGAGGGAAATGAAATTAATTTACTATTATACCCTTAAAATGAACAAATAAACCATTAAGCTCAAGTATTCAAATTTAGAATAATATAGTCAACACAGTTCACAAACTTTTAGTATTTTCCCTCACTTCCAAATCCCCCAATACTGTAGAGGAGGCAAAAATGGGAGGGAGGGATATGGGGTCCCTAATTTCCCCTCCCCTCCATTTCCATTCTCATCCAACCAGTGTAAGCAGTTAGCAAAGAAAAGAATACTTAGCAACAGTTTAATTAGGAATTGAAATGACAAACCAAAACAACATTTGGAAATTGAGAAGATCATTATAAGAAAAAGTAAAGCATGTAGTTCACAGATACAAAGACGGACAGCATGATTGCTTTATGTTTCATGAAATGGCTAACAGACAGACGGCATGATTAGTTCAAGGATACAAAAGGGCCAACTGGCAATTGTTTCATCCCACAAACAAAAAATAAAAAATTATGTCCATCTAAGATCCGAAATTATTATCATCATGAGAAAGTAAATTGAAAATGAGTTACCATGCACCAATTTAACACATAGAAGCCATAATGAAAGGGTTAAAGAAAAGCTAAAAATGTCCTAACCTAGTCAAAACAAACAACTTACTTGGCAAGGCCCTCTTCCAATCTGTACTGTTCATCAACAGACCACTCAACAGCCAACCCTGTGTCGTGCTTCAGCCCCGGGACCGAATCGAGAAGAAGCGAAGAACTGGATGGATTACCAGCTTGACTCATGACAGGATTACTGTTAATGATGCTTGAATTCCCAGAATATATCATCCCAGACGAACTACTTAGCCCAAAATAATTTCCCATTGGAACCATCTCGGACAAACGGTTAATAGCACCACCAGGTTGAAATGATATTGCATGCCTGTTCAAAATAGAACCTATATCTTCATTGTGAAATCCAGCGTTTGACTGTGCTGCCATCCTTATTATCCCGTTATCTAACAACTTCCCTAAATTACCTTAAGCCACAACTAGCATCAGCAACCATCTTCAAACCAAAACAACAACGCCAATTCACCGATTCAGGGTACCCTCCATGATCAAAATTATTCAGATTCCACACAGATTAAAAGTAAAAAAAAAAAAAAGGAAATACCCAACAGGAATCAAAGGCCAAATACCCAGATGAGGTTCGATATTCAGTTGATTAAGGGAAGTTGGTGACACCCGAGAATAAGCAACCAGAAATCCCACGATCAAAATCCTTCAAAAATTCAGACTTTAGCTCAGAAATGGAGATCCCAGAAAAGTTAAGAGTGACCCAGAAGGTGAAACCTGAAGTTAAAGCCCAGAAAAACCCAAAGTCAGTGTCTAGAACAGAGAAGAAGCTTCATCGTCAAGAGGGTCAATTATAGAGCTACAAAGTAAAGGAAAACGATAAAAGCCCTAATAACAGCAAAATCAGACGTGTCGTAACAGAGCAACAGGGAGTGGATAGAGAGAGAAAGAGAGAGTTACCTTTTTTGTAGCAACTTTCCGACCGAGGCCTAGTTGGTTGTGGTGACGGTAGTGCTTTTTTTTTTTCTCTTTCTCTCTCCAACACTACGCTACAATGCTAATACTGAACTACCATTTGGCATTTGCTACTTTCTGGGTTGCGGGGTACGCTGCTTTGCGTTGTGACACCGAAACATACACTCTCTCTCTCTTTCCCCTCTCGAGAGAGAGACAAGAGATGGCTTAGAGCTCCGCCAACAGGGATGCAGAGAAAGGGAAAATAGGAAAATCTAGTTTTAATTTTTGAAACAATTGTTTTTAAATTTAAAGGAAAGATAATAATGGATGGTTGTGGATCTTGGAATTCAGCAACAGTGCGAATCCCAATAAGCATTTGATGCTGATCATTGTGGACTCCACCTCTCCTTTCTGCTTAATTTTTCTGCTAATTTATCTTTTATCATTTGTTTTTTTATGCAAAGTATGAATGTTATTTTATTTAAAAGCACAGGCATTAAGTACATACATCCTATGCCAAGACAACATCCCATGATGACTCCATTCAAATTTAATACATGTTCAAAAAATAATTAACAATAACAAGTAGGGTATTTATGTATTAAATTAGTGGTTTTATTAATTTTTCTTCATTAATATCTCTTTTTTAATGATATTGATATGTCAAACACATATTATAATATTATATTTATGTTAACTAAAATACAAGTAATAGATTCATAGTGTATTTGATTTGGCGGTGAATTTTTCCGTATCTTCCGTGTAAAATTAAAAATATTATAATTGTTTTTTTGTTGAATGCAAAAAAATTTAATCAAATCTACTTAATGCACCGTCAAGTCGCATTTATAACCTTTTTGGCTTCAAGTCAAGTTGTCTTAAAACTCCAACCCAAAAATAAGTCATATTGAATAATTTTGAAGTAATATATTCATTGCGTGTTAGCCTTGACAAGGGCTCTTAGTGTATTTTTCACGAAAAATTAAAAGTAGTCTAACTGTTGCTTCATTAAATTTACAAAAAATTAATAGAATCTACTTAGTGTACTGTCACGCCACATTTATAGTCTATTTTACTTCATGCCACCTTGCCCTAAAACTCCACATCGAAGGATAAGCCATATTGAATAGCTTTGAAGTAACATATTCACAATGTGTTAGGTTTTGAAGGGACTCTCTGTGTATTTTTCATGAAAAAATAAAAGCATTCTAATTGTTGCATCATTAAATACACAAAATTAATTAAATATAAGTAATGCACCATGATGCCAAATTTATAGCCTTTTTGGCTTCACTCCATCATTGGATACTCATAGATTAAAATGATTTTCACTTAAGGGAAAAACTATTATATGAAAGAAATCCACACTTGTGGATATGATTTTTAGAGTATAAGTGTGAGGTGGAATTTAACATCAGGTAGGAATGAGAAGGTTAGATGTTGTATAAGTTAGAAAAAGACCTATAAATCTAAGAGTTAAAGTTTTTGGTTAAATTGTGGTATCAAATTCACTTAAGTGATTGCTCATGACTCATTGGTGAAAATCTCTCTAGTGTTTATCCCATTCAATTTCATAACAATTGGTATCAGAGTCGATGGTTCTAATTGGTGGTCAACTCAGATAAGTAAATGACATCCATGGATATATGAAGATCCCTTATATTGAAAGTCTTTTTGGTGGGATGAGTCCCAGCATAAAGGGTCAGGTAGCATGTCTTATAGGTGTTGTGGCGGTGCAAGGTACTAAAGTATGTTAACGGTAATGGCTAGGTGAGCCAAGGTAGCCCACGGTTAAGCTCTAAAGGTCACCATTAGATACTTGTGGATTAAAAATGACTTCCGCTCGAAGGGAGATTACCATGTGAAAGAGACGCACACATGAAGGAGAAATTATTGGAATATAAGTGTGAAGTAAAGTCTCACATTAGGTAGAAATGAGGAGTTTAAGAACATAAGTGAATATAAACTCCATAAACTTGAACCTTAAGGTTTTTGAGTTAAGGTGTGATGTCAAATTTACTTTATATGATTTATCATGACCTATTGGTAGAAATCACCCAAATGTTTACCTCCTCGGATTTCCCAACCAAATCTGATTGTTGCTTCATTAAATCCACAAAAAATTAATTGAATCTACGTAATGCACCGTCACACCACATTTATAGCCTTTTTGGCTTCACGTCACGTGCCTTAAAATTCAACATCGAAGGACAAGCTATATTGAATAGTTTTGAGGTAATAGACTCACAATGTATCTGGTTTGGTGGTGGCTTTCCACATATTTTTCGTGAAAAATTAAAAGTCACGTAATTATTACTTATTAAATCCACAAAAATTTAATTGATAGTACTTAATGCACCGTCACGCCTCATCTATTGTCTTTTAATGTGTGTTTGGATTGTTGTACTTTGACATGAACTAAACATTCATTTAGTATGTATTTGGAGTGTCATTTCACATGCACTAAACATCAATTCACAGTTTCTAATACACAAATTAGAAGGTATGTACAATGTGCATGTGTTGGACCGAAATAAACTTAAAGTTTGAGTTAAACTTAAGTTTGCAAAATTGAGTTTGTAAAAGTATTTTAAGTCTTGCTTCTCTAGAACTAAGTTTTTAGAAAAAATTTACTCTCAAACATACATACTTTTGAAGGATAGTTTAAAGTGATTTTACTCTTAAAGATACATATGAAACACTCCAACCAAAATCCAAAAATACCTAATTAATATTAATAGATTGAGAAAAACATTAGTTAATTCACATCACATCATCAATCATTTAGATATAGATATATAAATGGATAAGAAACATATTGAAACTATTACTCATACAGACCTGAATTTTAATAGATATTTTTATAAAAATACAAATATGAAAAAAAAATATTAACATCTTACCCAAACTATAACTTATATGATCCCTAGTGTTGAGAATTCTCAAAGCACTAATCATCCTTATCAATATAAGGTCCTCCCACTCCCATGTTGGGCTAGACACATGTGCACTTCCTTTTATAGGAATAGTTTGAAAATTCTACAGGAATTCCAAAACAACCAAAAAGAACCAATACTTTATTGAAGAGAACTGAGTTTAAAATGTTTTATTTAAAATAAAAATATGTAGAAATGATTTTTAAAAATTTAGAAGAGTCCATAATATATTTTCTTCCGGACTAGTGATCACTAGCCAGCGACAATCTCACTTGATTAGCATGCTTTATTAGGAAAAATCACAACACACCCTGCTTTGGGGTTGAGAGCAACTTTAAACCATGTTTTTGTTTTTAAAAAAACATTAATTATTAGATTTTATCGTAAATAATCAAAATTAAAACACAATAGTGATATGAGGTTTTTTTAAGTTATGTGACTATTTTAAGTAATTATGTGACCTTATATTAGGATCATCTATACACAACTATATTATCTATTTTTTTAACTGCAACATTTATTTTTTATTTTCATATAAAAATGAATTCTTCAAAAAAAAAAAATTAAGTATGCCCCGGCTATACCGCCTTCTATATTATTGTCATATTTTCTATCCATGAACTCAATATAACACGCGGAAGACTTATTTCTTTTAAAATGAATAAGTTGGATTTTTTAAAAAAATTCTAATTAACAACGAGAAAAATAAAACATAATTTTTAACACAATTATTATTTATCATACATGTATTTTTAATATTAATTAATTTTTAAAAATGATTTAAATTTCTACTTTTTAAAATAAAATACTTTCTGTGATTCAAATATTGATAAATTTCGCATGCAAAACACAAGGTTGACGAGAAAACCGATTTAAATAGTTTAGTTCGAGCAAAAGTTTTTGGCATGGAGGTGATTCTAATCTAGAACGGTACTGTGGGATGATGGTTTGCTCTGTGGTCTTGAGGTTTGATTCAAACTTCAAATTTCAAAGTTTAATATTCTTACAACTCCATTAAATTTTGTGTTGGGAATATGAATCATATCTAAGTCAACTCCTTGACTTCAACATTGATGTTATAGAAATCGGAAATGCCAGCATTAGCAGTAAGTGCTGCGAAGTGCCACAAAGTATTTCTTATTTTCCACGGAAGGATTATTTTTAGCAAAATTTAGATGTTGATTTTGTTGTTTTTCGGTTAAAATTGGAGTTCATCTAAAAAATTAAAAGATGTAATTAATATTTTAGTTTTAGAAAAAAATAATAATTTCATAATACAACGTTTTTCTATCTTTAATATTCTTTTTGTTTCACATTTAAGTTTTTGACAAAGAAATTAAAAAATATAATTATCATCTCTCATTTTCTTTTAAAAAATTAGTCCTAATATTAATGAGATATACTTTTATTTTTTTCAAATAAATTTATTAGTTTAAATTATTTTAATACCTCTCATCATATTATATTTATTGTTTTAATTTTTATTAGTTATAAATTTTACTCGTCAAAATAAGATTTCCTAAATTTAGTATTCTATAACTAAAATAAAGTTAGATTCTAAAAAAACTTATGACTTAAATGTATTTCACTCACTA
>PYAF01000648.1:1301107-1314132 GCA_007407185.1 Glycine tomentella | reverse complement strand
ATTATTATTTAATAATAAATTATCATAAAAAATTGTTAACTTTTATAACAATTATCATCCAATATTTCATTAACTTTTTTTTAGTATAAATCATAAGTATCCTCTCTCAAGTGTAGGTAATTAGCCTATATTTAACTTGATTGATAATAATTAAATGTAAAAATATAATAATCATAAAATTTAGTTAAACGAACTTTATGTGAACTTTTTTTGTGTAAGTTTCAGCAATTAATTGAACTGAAACTTAAATTATACTATGAAATAAATACTAAAAGCTTTTACTGCTTTTTGTGACCAAATAGATATCCTCTTAAAAGAAAGACCAAATAGATAAAATTTTATGAGAATTAATATGATCATTCGATATTAATTATAGTTAATTTTTTTTATGAAATTTTAGATTAATTCTAATACTATATATTAAAATATTATTATTTTATTTGGTACCGAATCCCGCACATGTTTTTCTGGAGCTGAGAAAATACTCAAGACCAAATCCCGCACGTGTTTAATGACATAATTATCAATGCAATTACTCTATTGCTCCCAAGCTTGGTCATGGGTCACCAATAAATAAAAGGGAGGATCTCAAACTTTTTCAAAAGCCAAATTGAGTCCACTTTGAAACACATCAAGGTACAGAAGATTCAAAATGTCCTTCATCTAAGCTATACTACAACCTTTGGAAATTGAAAACTTCATCCCAACCAAATTGTTATCTTGCTTCTGGACCTATAATGTGGGAAATTGGATAGAGATTTGAGAAAGAAAGAGGAGGGAGAGAAAATGAGAGGAGAGAGGGGAAAAAAACCAAAATGGAATACAGAGAAAAAAAATATTTTAAAAAATCATTCTTGTCAACATGAATATACTTTAGAAGGTCACTTAAAAAGAGAGAAAATTTGTGAGCATGCCACTTAATGTGTTTTTGTTTATCAACTGACGTTGCTATTAATGTATCCTGATGGAGGGATTAACTTGCTTGATGTCCGAGTCTCAAAAACATTGTTTTTGTAAATTTTTTACCTTTTAAGGATTAACTTTCAAGTTTCAACAATATTACTATTAATTGATCTTGATGAAGGGTTTAACTTACTTGATACAATACAATTTCAAAATTTTCATTGTAATTTTTTATCGACTAATTTTTTGACGTCTAACATTTGTAAAGACAAATTTGATGATTTAATCGGTATAGACTTATTTGAGCCCTTCGTTATGTTAGCTTCAAATTTTATTGTTCCTAGTTTAATGTTTTGCGTCCTTTCAAATTAGGTAGTATCTCATTACGAAGTAGTGAATTTATCATAAATTGACAGGCCAGCCAATTAGCTAAATTTTGCATCTAAATGTACTCATCGTGACGACATCATCAAAAGTAGTTTTTGAAGGTGTACGTATATATGCCTAGTTTACCAATCACCCTTATGTGTTAATTTTTTTAGAGTGGTTGAATTTCTACTATCTTTTTACGATCACTAATATTCTTAAGAGTTTGTTTGGTAGAAAATAAAATAAATAAAAATTAAAAATGTGACTAGAAATAGGTGATGAATAAAATGAAAATTGAAAATATTTGATTAAAAAAATAAAGAGATAAATAAATAAAAATATAAAAAAAACTAGTGAACCTCATCCTATTTTCACTCTATTTCTATCATACCAAACAATCAATTATTTTCACCACCATAATTTCTACTCTCCACACCTTATTTCATCCAACCAAACAAGACTTATGAAATAACACATTGTACTTTTATTTTAAACTCAATTTTTTAAAAAGTAATTATACAATTTATTACATAAACATTTTTACCCTAATTTCTATTTTAAAGTTCTTAATTAATTATACGTATATACTTTATAATTTAAACATTTTTTTAATTTGTGAATTTTCTATTTATACAAATTTGAAAATATTGGTGCCACACTCGCATAGTAAGTTTTAGATTATTCCAAACACATTTATTGACAACCTCACAAGTCACAACCATCAACTCATGACTATGACACGTTTATGCTTGAACAAAAAACGCAGAGTTGCTTTGTAGCATAATCAGTGTTAGTTTAGAGTTAGTTTAGTATAATTAATTTTGATAGAGTTGATTTTAAATTGTTGAATATAACTTTGACACGGATCTAAATTAATCTGAACCCCATGTTTTTATTTGGAATGTGTATTTTATTTTAAAAAGAAAATACAAGACAAAGCAGGAACTGATGACCTCCAAGTCTTTGCAACCTGAATATTTTATGACTATTAAAGAATCCGTTAATTACTCTTTAAAATGCATTTACTCACAAAGCAAGAGATTAAAAATGTAGGTCCTCACGTATCACCTAGTTAATGCATGGAATCATATCAATAACCAATTCAGGAAAAATCAGAATGCATAGTTTCAACTAATAAGCTGTCAAAAAGTTACCAATCATATGCTCTGGTGTTCTTCCCTTGGAAAGCTTTGAACAGTATCTGACCATCTACCAGGGGAGTGATCACTACTGTTAGATGAGACATGAGCTTCCCCTCTTGCATCTCTTATCATCTTTAAAACTTCTCTCATTGTAGGCCTGTTCTCCGGCACTAGTGAAACACATGCCATTGCAATGTTCAAAAGAGCCTGAAGCTTCTCTTCAGATGCTTCATTGCCTGAAGCAGGATCATCCCCGGACTCCGTCTCCTCTTCGCGCACTGACCGAACCCACCTAGGTATGTCTGAACCATATGTCTGAACAAGGTCTTGGAAGGGTGTTTTGCCAGTTAAAAGCTCAAGAAGAAGGACCCCAAAACTGTATACATCAGCTGGTTGAGTTTGTGACCTTTGAAAGTTGCGGCATTCCGGTGCTCTATAGAACAAAGAAGTTGCGCTAGGCTCATCCATTGTGTCAGGATTAAGGAACACAGTGAGACCATAATCAGTAAGACATGACTCAAAGTCAGAACCCAACAATACATTAGAAGATTTCAGGTTTCCATGTGTCAAGCCAGGGTTCTGGTGGATATAGAGCATGCCTGTTGCTAGATCTTCAGCAATTTTAAGGCAGGATGTCCAGTGAAGAGGCTTTCCCCCACCAGATGTTTTCGATCCTGCATTAGTCATCACAGCAGCTCTTTTGTCAATTATTAGTTTGAGAGCAATGTCAAGATGCAGCAGAATTTTCAGTTTAATTCTTAGCACTTAGAAATGATCAAAGTGGTGTTATTAGTTTCATGCATAGTGTATTAGCACGTGGTGCCTTTAGAATGCTATATTGGTTTAAAATTCAAACACTTCCCAAAGGCTCAATTAACAAATACAAACAATTTCAATCACATCATGCGAATATCACTTCCACCCGAAATAACGTAGAGCTAAATGCAACATATATGTAAGCTTTACTTGCATAATTCAATTACCAGAGGCAAGCTCAAACATTGCCTCAGTTTATTCAAGGTAACTCAAACATACATATTATCACTTGAATTCTACCTTCATCTCCATGTAAGTATTAATTATCACCTTATATGTTGTTTATTATCAAGATACCAGTCAGTCATACAACAACATGGTAATTCATGAATACTAAAAGTTCACAAGGATTTAACTTTGAAGAGAAAAACAGGCACAGTGCGTGTGAAGAGAAAAACAATAGTTTCAAGCCAGCAGAAATACACGTGAGGATCCTGGAAAAGTGGCAATTGGAATGGTTGACATTGGCTACTTTTTATTCTAGGATATTATGATTCCACCATTATTTCTAAAGAGAAAAAGAAAGCCTGACTTATTGATTTGTTAAATGCTCTGCAAGAAAGTATATTATCTTATCCCCTTTATAGAAATGAACTAGGGGGCTGCTGCCTAGGAATAACTATAGTTATACTTCTCTCACAAATACTCAACTTTTTACATCATCGAGCGAAGATAACACTTTTCTTCGTGTATTTACAAAATAATGTAACAGCTTTTAAAATTTAAACAGTTGCCGGAATACTGTTGTTTATCAAGCATCTTTCCTTCATCTTCGAAAAGGATTCAGGATTCTAGAAAGGGGTGATCACTGAACTTTAGAAGGGACAATTCCAAAACCAAAAAAACCGAATTTGTCATGCTCAGGACCCACGGGTAAACTAAATATTTATTATTGAAATGCAGATTTCAGCTACCATATTGAAAATAGTTCAATTGTGTCAATTTCTTTTAAATAACACAATTTTGAATAAAAAACATGGTAACGTTAACCGCGATGATTCATCATAAAATGCAATTCTACCATCTATGAATCCCGTTGCTAGGTGGCAGCGAAAAGTGATTATCACACGATGATGATGGATGGGCTTATTATGAAATTCCAAGAGTTATGAAATTTCGAACATAATGAATATAGTCAATATACAAGGCTTAACTTGACACCGATTAAGGTGGAATACATGGTATTACACTAAAACACGAATTCCACTCTCTGAAAATTTTCAATGGTGGAGTGGGACAACACTAACATGGGGGTCACGCCAATAAATGAGTTGTCAATTTAAGAGCACACATTTATAAATTCTGTAATTACATTAAACAGTCCTTATTTTACTAGTAAATCTGAGCGAGAGGGAAAGATTTAGTGCATAGACATAATTGGAGGCCCCATTACCAAAAGATAATCTTCCTTTACGTCAGTCTCAGCCCCCCTTTTAAGGATCAAACTACATTCTTATAATAATAGTTACATGATTTAAATCCTCATTCACACGACAAAAAATCATATTCAGACTTCCATTGTATACTACTAAAAACTAATTATGCAGACACAATTGTTTGTTTTTTATTAGATAATTATATAAACATATATCTGCGACAGAAAAATACGTTATAATATGAATTTTACAATTAACTTCATTACCCCACCTTGCATAATCTATGTCTTCCAGGCAAAAACTTATCATCCCCAGAATCCTCAGTGTGTATATTAGCACTAGCTAGATTAAAATACCTTATACCATTCTAAACCCTATCCTCTTTTTCTTCATTGAGCTCCAAAAAGAAAAAAGGAAATTGAATAAATAATATATATATATATATATATATATATATATATATATATATATAAACTAGTGAAGGAAACGGCCCTCTCAAATAGTATATCTACTATTGCTTCAGGAGTCGGTCTGCACTTGTCAATGTTACCAGGCCCAGTGGCATCGTCTCGTTAATATGGCGTTACGATACACACATTTTAAATTTTATATAATCTTCGGTGCATACTGCACAACAACATTTTTATATTAAAATTACAGCATGCTCAACCGAAATATATATGAATTTTTGTATGGATTGTAAATGTTAAAGAGAAATAATATTAATTTTTGATGCAATTAAGAATATTTAGTAGCATTGGGTTGCTAAGATATGAAAGAAAAGAATACGTACCGTGAATAAGGGAGAAGAGGCTGCCATTAGGAAAGTAATCATAAACGAGGAGGCGTTCCTCCTTAGCCTGGAAATAAGCCCTAAGTGGGACCAGGTTAGGGTGGGTGAGCCTCCCAAGGACTTGAATGTGAGCCCGGAACTCTTCCAAACCAGGGTACCTTGCATCTTTCAACCTCTTCACAGTAACTATGAAGCCCGATTCCATCACTGCCTTATACGTACTTCCCATTATACCCCTCCCCAGTGTCTCCGCCGAAGCCTTCAGCAAATCCTCCAAACTATAACTCATTTCCCGATCCCCTCCTCCGCAGAACACCAGCTTCCCTAGACCCTCACTTTCCCACGCAAAACCCCCACCTTGTTGTTTACTATTATCACCTCCATCTCCTCCTCCTCCCGCACTTCCCGCCACACCGATTTCCCCTTCTGCCACTTCAGCACCACCCTTGCTCCTCCTCCTCCTCCTCCTTTTCCTCTTCCTGCCAATCACCCACACCAAAACCATGCATACTAATGCCAAAACAACTCCACCAACGCTCCCTCCAATTATCTTTATCAATTTCGTACGCTTCGATTTCCCCATCGTCGTTGACGTTGTTCCTCCCGGTATCAACGGATAGCTAGGGCTTATCGATGGCTGCAATGATCCGCTGCCGTTTTTGCATGCTTCTTCGATCTGTTCCCCGCAGAGCCCCGGGTTCCCCCAAAACGACGACGCATTGAACCGGATCAATGCCGACGTCACCGGAATCTCGCCTGAGAGACGGTTTTCCGAAACGTTTAAATACCTTAGGCTGCTCTGGTTGAAACCCGGAATGCGTCCAGTCAACACGTTGTCTTGCAAGTAGAGAACGTACAGTCGCCGGAGATTCAGCAGCGACGCCGGAATTTCGCCGGAGATATGGTTTTGCGACAGTACAATGACTTTCACGCGGTGGAGGAGCGCGACGGAGGCGGGAAACTCGCCGGAGAAGTTGTTTTCGTTGAGGAAAATCGATTTGAGGTTGACCAAGGCGGAGAGGTTGGGGATTTGGCCGGAGAGCGAGTTTCCTTTGAAACTGAGGACTCGGAGCTGGTCCAAACGGTTCAAGATCTTGGAATCCAGAGAACCGGTTAAGTTGGAGTGTTCCAGAACTAGCTTCCTCACTCTTCCGTTGAAGCAGTCTCTGACCCCTAACCACGTGCACACGTCGGTTCCTTCTCGCCATGGAAGCTTGTTGAGAACGTCGATGGAGGATTTCAATGCCAGAAGTGGTTGTGAATCGTCTTGTGATCTTGCTGGTTGGGACAGGAAGAGACAAAGAACCGAGACAAGGAGAAAAACAAAGACATCATAGGATCTCTCCATGATAGGGGCCAACCACACACTACACACTAACTACAGCAAGTGAGGGTCTTTAGTTTCAACTGTTTTGGTTTCCCATAATGAGAGCCATTGAACACTTTAATGCATGGACAGGAGAGTTAACACTAACAGTTAACTGGCCTACTTTAAAACGGTTGAGACTTGAGACAACAGAACAGGATCTTTGGTTTTTCTTAGCTGTTTTGTTTTCAGTCTTTGCTCGTTTCACTCACTTTTTAAGTCTTCAGATCTACCATTGACAAAACCAAACCCCTCTCTTGTGGGAAAAAAAGAGTCTTCAACTACTCATCTAACTCAAAAACTTGAAATGGGATTGAAACTTGAACAGAACACAAGTAAAGTGAAGTAGCCATGGGAGTGGAAGAGCTAGCTAGCTCTGTTTGGGAGCTCTGGTGGGGATCCATGAAATTGGAGACACTTACTGTGGTTAAAGTGGTTGGCTTTGCTGGGCTTCTCGAAACTCCTCCAGACTCGCAACACTCACGGACACTGTGGCAGAACTCTCACGTGAAATCAATCATCCCAGTACCCGCAGACCACAAATAACCATTCTCTATGATTTCTATATTCCTAAACTGCTGCAACATTATTAAACAAAAAGTAAACAACTTTGAAGCAAACAAAAACAAGTACATTTTATTTATTTATTTACACTATATATATTTTGGTTTGATCCTGTTGCGGAATAAACAAAAGGCCATGCATGTAGTTGTAATTTTATACTTACTTTCTCGGGTTGCTAACACTCGTGGATTTTAGCACTTTTTTTAAACTTGCCGAGGTGGGATCCAATGATCTCTCCTTTAGAATCATTGCAATTGCAATACCCATTGAATGGAATGATGGGAGGCTTGCGACAGGCTCAAAAAGTTTCAACACTTTCTCCAATTTCTTCTTTCAGTGGTGGAATTGAATGTTTATATTGAAAATAATATATATTAACAGTAGTTGTGGCAGTAGAAAGACACATGGTGCAAGTGCAGATTCCAGCTGCTAAAACCGCTATAGTCGAAGATCCATCTGTACTCTGAATGGGTTTGGAGCAATAATTCGAGAGAGAGGGAGAGTTTCTCTGCTGCATCTATATGTATTATGCGCGTGTCTGTCTGTCTGATCAGAGAGAGAGAGAGAGAGAGGACAGAAAAGAACATGCCCCGTTCTTCCTCTCACGAAGGCAAAGGCCCCTCTTTCCCCTCAGGAAATTGGTGAACGAATTGATGGCTAACGAGAAAGCAATAAATGAGATTTCATTTAACAAAAAAAGCAGAGATGATGAGAAAAATATTATAAACCAAACACGTGCCACGTGTTGCAATTAAATGGGCACTGGATGAGTCAAAACAAAAAAGTGGGCTGCTGTGTAGTTGAGCTCGTGTATCACTGACCATTGACTCTTGCCAGCTGTCATATTCTGTATCTTATCCTTTGTTCTCCCTCATCATATCATATCATATACAAGCAAAACAAAATAGATGAATTATATTTGGTCTGAAAATTAATGTATTAGAATTAGAATAGAAAATTGAAAAGAAGTGGAGAAACTTAACGTATTAGGCCATGATTTTGTGGCTGTGTTTGGTTGACCCGAGACCAAACCGAAACTATAGGTGCTATTAAGAGACCGTGGCTCTTTGATTATGTGTGTGTGGTCATCGAAAATCACGATGATGTGTTTTAAGATTATCATGAAAAAATATTCCTGTTGAGATGCGGGGACGGGCCTGGCCCAGCCCTTATGGGTCCTATTAAGAGACCGTACGCTCTTTGATTATGTTTGGTCATCGTAAACAAAATGGGCGCTAATTTTCGCCCATCCTGATTTTATCTTCTCGTTCCAACATTTGTTTTTTGTTATTCTTCAAGAAAATATGATTCTATTGTGTGTATTCTATCATGATTTTGTTATGTATGCCAATTGACACAACCTGTGTAAATGAACTACACAATGTTCCATTGTATAGTTAATTCGAAATATAAATTGCCTTCTCTAAAAGTTTTTTTCTTATTACTACTATACTCTTATGGAGTATTTATGATTTTTTTTCCGAAAAAAGTAAGTTGACAAAAGAGAAAAAATGTGTGTAAAATAGTTTTACAATCATCTAATCACAAATTATCATTATGATATATTTGTTAATTTTTATCATAATTATTTTAAAAAATCATACAAACAATGAATTATGATTGAATAACACTCTTGAAAAAATGAGATATCATAAAAAAAAAAAAGTTAGGAGTGGAAAGTTATCATGGATATGAAAATCAATGCCCTAACCGAAGGACTGTGTTTTAACTTTTAAGATTATGCAAAAAATCCTATTATGATGCGGGCACGGGCTTGGCACAGTCCAAGGCCTGTGTTTTAAATTTTAATCGTGAGCTTATTCAAGCTTAAGCTTAGATTGAGACGGTAAAGAATTTCCATTTTAAGTTATGTGGTCTTATAGATTTTAAAAATATTAATTTTTGTTATCGGTAAAAAATTTAATTGTTACAAGTACATGGTACCCTCGATATCAATGTTATTTGCCTATGGCTGTTAATTCTTAATAAGAATGTGCAAAAAGAGGGGCAATAATTGAACTAATTCCAGCAGGCGTGAAGCTAAAGCAAAAGAGTAAGACAACAAACAAGCAACGATAGAAAGATCAATACGCAATGGCCTTTCAACTTTTCATTATTATATTTTAGCTTTCATTATAAACTAAAAGTTGAATATGCAGAAGTAACTACTTATTAATAGGAAGTTGTACAAATTGTTTTGTTTCCTTGAAGTCCTCTGTTGGAGTCACTTGTAAGCTTTGTGTGAAGGTGTAATTCTTCATAGCAGGGTGACTGATTTCCATTTCATAGTCTCCATGAAAAAGATTGGCCTCAAAGAATCCATTTTGATCTGTGGTTCCTGATAATTTGCTTAACCTCCATTCAGAAAGGAGCCTGTCCACAGCATTCCCCGCAGGCAAGTTCCTGAAATTGTTATCCACTAAGCAAATCCTATAGCAACCTTGCGGTGACCATGCCGTCCACATCACAATACCCCTGACCATAGGGTGGCCATGTAACTCTCTAAGAGCAAACTCGAAGTATTGTGACTGCACAAATCATAAGTGAAAAACTCTTATAAATTTTTAGTGCATAAATAAATAAATGGGTAAAATACTAAAACTACATTTCATGTAGAGAACAACACAAACAATTTCTCTAGCCATGCAAACAAGGCAGGAGAAATTATTAGATAGTCTTGAGCTATCATGATCGATCTCAATTAATCTCCACATGATATGATATATTAATTCTTTCACGCACTTAGAGATTAGTTGGGCGGGACTATGAACATGTGGTGATCATCTAATAACTACTAGCGGTGAGTAAGTTATTCTGCCAACAACATCAAATTGTTGCATGAAAAATAAGAATTTTCACTGAAAAATAACGTAAGTTTGGTGTTGTTGAACTTTACCTGCCTAGGCTGGCTTGCAACATCTAGTTCTGTAATCCAAATTGGCAAACGAGTGGCAGCAAGATAATCAATGGAAGCTCTCAAGTACGGAAAGTTAATACCCGGGCCAGAGAAGTGGGCCTCAAGCCCAATTCCAATTGGCAATCCTGCATTCCCAGGATAACTTTGAATCTGCCTGAGCTTCTGGATGTACCTTGCTGGGATTGACACACCATCTCTGCTATCCTCAATGGTGTTATAGTCATTCAGGAACAAAGTGGTTTGTGCATCAATATTATGAGCCTCACTGAACATCCTACCTGAAAAGGCTTGTCCAAGTTTAGCTTCAAAGAATGAAAAGTGCAGATTTTCATTTACAACATCCCAAGAAATAAGTTGGCCCCTAAATCTTGACACAACAGATCTCACCCTCCTTTCCACTGCTGTGTTAAGCTGGTTTGGGGAGAGTGAAGGAACCCAACTAGGTTGGTAACGAGGATCATCCCAAAATATGTTATGGCCTCGAACAGCAATGTTGTGTTGCTTTACAAACTGCAACATGGCATCTGCAACCGAGTAGTCTTCCCTGCCTTGCACGTTTTCGGTGCTGTACCATTTCATTTCATTTTCAAATGTGGTGACAGTGAATCTAGAGGTGAACCAATTCTTATATAATCCATTGTTCAGGATGTAACTGTTTATGGCACTCCCAAATGGAAATCCTGGCCTTGTAAGTACAAAAGATATAGTTGCATTTGGTAGAGGATTTCCTTGTTCATCAACTGCTTGAAGTAACACCTTCCTCTTACGAGCCTGCCAAAGCCAAACCAGGATTAAACTTTCTGTTTATTAGTTTTCTTTTGCTATTTTGCATATATCATATACTACAGATGTTGAAAAACAAAACAAGTCATTAAATATAATGTGAGATCTATTAAGTTTTGTCATTTTTAATAAATTTCAACTAATGAGAAAGACTGTATTTGAAGGAATCTGTTGAAAAGTGTGTTTTTTGCATTTTTCATCAATTTAATAGATATTTTTTAGAAAACTCAAAGAGTTTTATTAAGCTATACCAAGATTTTCCTATTTGAACACGCCCTTTATATATCTTGGTATTTTAGCAGTCTAAAATCATTGGTGATCTCTACTAATCTTCACATGACACATAGTTGTGTCTTATTTATTCCTTCTTATAAATTGAAAAACTTTAAGTATTGCTAAGAATTAAAAATGATAGACACATGATAGTCTAAGACTACATAATAATTGGTCATTTGTCTGAACTTTGTTGTCATTGATTAATCAATTGTGTGATGGATAATATATGTAAGGAAAAATTATAGAAAGAACTCACTTTCTAAGTTGAAATTCACGTGAGTCTCACTAGTTTGAAAATGAGACTCGTTTATAATATCTAAGTGAATTTTCACCTAATAAGATAGTGTGTAAAAAATGTTTGATTGTGTATTGATAATATTTCTCTTCAATAACTAACATTTACCTTTTCGATGCTTTCATCTTGATGAGACCTCCATTCCTCCTCAGTGAATGGTTGTAAGGAAACATTGTCTATCCAAATTTCGGCAAAAGTATTATTGCCCTACAGAATTCAGGAATTTGAATAGTTCAGAAAAATGGAGAAATTACTAACGAATAATTTTCATTTTGTAAAAATATCCGTTGCTTCCCAATTGATCAATAATACAGAAATGAGAACAGATTGTCAAAAAGAATTATGACAAGGTCGTGTGAAATTTTTATATAAGAGGGAATCAAGTTTTGTACATAAAGAATTATGAAGAACAATAGGTAGTACCTCAAAATAGAGCTCAACGGGGCCTGATTCATCCGCTGTGAGACCACCCTTAAGCATAGACCAACAATTAGACTCAGCAAAAATGGCACCAGCAAATTTTAATCTTGTAGTTGTTTTCACAACTGCTGTTACAGGAACGTCGTTTCCCTCACTCACTTGTATCCAAGCTGCATAATTTCAACCCAAGCATAACCATGAATGAAGAATAATGCTTAATATTTCATTTACAATAATAAGGACCCTATAAATGGGAAAAACTATGCACAATTTATAATATTTGAGTGCAAATTTTACCAGATAAAGTATAATGCTTATCCTTATCAAGATAAATCTTCTGGGAGACACTATCATGTGCTTGATTTCTGCTATGGGCTACCACATATTTGTTGCCTAATGATTCTCTATATTCTATTCTTGCCTCCCCAAATGCAGTCCACCCTTGAAGTCCATTATTCAGCTCGGGGTTTTGGATTATTCCTCCATTGTATAGAGGTTTCCGTGGGTGTGCCAAACACTGAGATTGAAAACATGGAACACCAACGATTAAAATGAAATTTTCAGTAATTATATGTAACACCTTGAAAATATAAATGTTGCAGAGAGAGCTCACTTCAATGCTGGCAGAGTAATCATATGATAATGCATCAACTTCAAAACCTGTGGTGGTGGCAAATGAGATATACTGATTGTAAAGTCACACATATATATATATATATATATATATGACTTAAATATAAATAAATCTAACTAATTTTATTTAATATTATCATTTTTAAAATATTTTTCATTTAATTTTAATTATATTTTTAATTATTCTTTTTTATTTACGATAACAAATTTCAATAAATGATATTTTAAAAAAATCTTATATTTTAGTTGAGATTAGAAAAATTAAAATAATGTTAACTAATTTTTTTAATTAATGTAAAATTAGTTATTTTGCTTTTATATATATATATATATATATATATATATATATGAGTCCAGGGGAATTATTAGTCA
>PYAF01000648.1:1289891-1301007 GCA_007407185.1 Glycine tomentella | reverse complement strand
TGTTTTTAATGTATAATATATATATATATATATATATATATATATATATATATAATTGTTCAACCCTCACGCATCAACGGTTGGACAATTTGTTCTTTTTTATTTTTTAATACATTTTTTTTGTTTTAAAAGAATTTAAACATTTTATTTTATTTTTTTTCTCTCACTCTTTTTTTTATACTAAAAAACCGTATATTACATGAGTTCCAATGCCTTCATTTATATTCCTAATGATATTTTTTAGAATTTGCTGGTGCCGTGTTGCATCATTTTCAGCAAAAAGATTTAAAAAAAAGTTAACTAAAATTTGGTTCAATTAACTAATTCGGACAAAGTAAGAAATATCGTTACTTTAGATGAGGATATTAAATTTATCTTAAATTAATATTTTTTTAAAATTATTCATGTAAAAAAAATTAATAAATATTTATGAATTATATTTCTTCATTATAATTTTTGTCCTAAGTTATTTTATAAAATTAACTCTATCATCATTAATTCATTTTGAAAAATTAATAAATAGATTAATGAGAATAACAATTTTATAAAATTAACCTTATTATTATTAATTTGTTTTTATCCCATATCATTAATATTATAATATAAATGAGAAAAAATAATTAATATTACATTAAAAACTTAAATGATAATTATTTTGAAATAGGTTTTTTTCTCACACAATAATTATTATGGAAAGAAGGGAATAATTTTTTTTAATTTGTATGAAAAAACTTATAAAAATACATTGGAACGAAGGAAGTAAGACAAATGACTTTTCTATATAAATGCAAATTAATATTTCAACCGCAATTTACTGCAATAAAACAAATGATGAGTTAAATGCCACTTGTATTAAATGTCCTCTAATTAATGTTGTGCTCACTTGATGTCATGCTTGTTTGACAAATAACAAAATTTAAACTTGCACGCAGGGACGAAGTTAAACCTAAATGATGATGAGAGACCAATTATAAGAATTTTATACTAGATATTCATAGTTATATAGTATATTTTTCAAGACGATCTGAATATGTAATAAAACATGTACGTATTCAAAACTTTAATGTCTTTTTTTCTAATGGCCAAATATTACAAATGTTAATCATTATTTTCATATTACCAAAAGCCTTCATAAGTTTATAATAAAAATTGATATTTATATTAACAATACTTTTTTATGAAAAAAGTTACATTAGTTAGTTCTAAAAATTTATTAAATTAAAATAATTGTTTTACTTACAAATACGAGACAAGAAAAATAAAGAAAATGTACAATGAATAGTGATAAAAAAAATATTTAATATTGTGTCTCAAAGTTCAAATTGTAAAATTCTTATATAATATTTGTAAGCTTACCCAATTGACAAAGATTAATAATAATTATTCTTGAATTGAAGAATGTTATTATATTTACAATAAATCTTATTAAAAAGGAACACAACATTTTAAAAATATATAAAAATAGATAAATAACACTTAAATATATTATTTCTACAACTAAATCTTCCAAATAAATAAATAAAACTTAGTATTAAAACATTGTACTTATTAAAAGATTATTAAAAAAATAATGAGAAATTATAATTCTGGTGAGTGGCGATTCATGGTTGTCACATTCATGCTAGTAAAAACTATCTATACGAGACATGTATAGGCAAGAAAACAAACCTGCCAAAAGAATGACACACACCAGAAGCGCGAGACTCATGTTTTTGTTTCAAATCTGCAAAGCTACGTCAGTTAGTTTTCTTGAACAAAAAAGAAGCAAAACAACATGGGAAGAAGATCTTGAGATATTGTACCAAGATGGATTCAAGTGTGAATTGAAGAAGACAACGCTGGAGAGGAGCGACTTGTTAATCGAAGGAAACCATTGTTTTTATAAGCACAATAATGTGTACAATAAGGCATAAATAGCTGCATTTAATTGACAATATTCAATCTTCAATGTCTTATTATAATTCACTTCCAATAAAAACGCACCATAATTTAACGTAGCATATACATGACAAATATTTTTTGTTCTTTTGGTGACAACTGTTGTTTTCATTTTAAAAAATTATGTATATATAAACCTAGAAAAGAAAATAAAATTAATGTAATTTATTTTGGTGGAATTTTTTTTTCTTTTTTATAGGTATTTTTCTTTGGAGTCAATCCTATTTGAATCATAATTATGAACTAATAATTAGTATCTTTCTCAACAAGAATTTGAACTTTAATTTGAGGTGACAAAAATGTTTAAATTTAAGATCTTACACGAACTATTTAAATTTTCTACTAGATTAACTCAAATTTAAGAGTGAAAATCAAATTTTTAAGCAAATGAATTATGAATGTGTTTTAAAATAATGCAAAAATTATTTATTATGACGAGGAGATGATAGGACAGATTTGACTCAACCTAGACATGAATTTTAATCGTTTGATATCAAACAAATTAGAAAAAGGTTCTCTTGAGCTTATTCAAGCTTTAGCTTATTTAGATATATTGATATTATTTTAGATCTTATCACTCAGATGAGACAAAAAATCACTTATTATGTATGAGAAATTTTCGTCTTATAAATTAGTTTTGTAAGGTTAAGTTAAATTTACAACCTACATTTTAAAATGGTATAAGAGTTTATTCTAATAATATGTTGTTGGACTTATCGTGTCATCCGCTATCAAGTCACTCCCAAACGTCTAATTCTGCAAATTTCATGCTTGAACTTGAGATATTCATATGTTGGAGATCCCACATTACTAGTGATAAGTACAAGTCCAATTTATTTAAGTATACATGTCATGCATAAAAAATTATTAAATATTTAAAAACAGTACCTTGGTGCTAATAAATCTCGATCTACATGACACCTAGTCGAGTATTATTACTTCTATCATACACACTGAAAAACTTTAATTGTTACAAGTACTCGGGACTCTCCATATGTCTATGATTATTAATTGTTAATAAGAATGTACAAACATAGGGGGCAATAATTGAGCTAATTGCAACACACGTGAAGCTAAAGCAAAAGAGCAAGACAACAAACACGCAACGACAGAAAGATTGATAATATGCAATGACCCTTCATATTTGCATTATATAGTTTAATTTTCATTATAAACTACTACTAAAAGCTTAATATGCAGAAGTAATTACTTCATGGAAAGTTGTAGAAATTGTTTTGTTTCCTTGAAGTCATCTGTTGGAGTCACTTGTAGGCGCTGTGTGAAGGTATTATTCTTCATGACAGGGTGACTGATTCCCATTTTATAGTCACCATGGAAAAGATTGGCCTCAAAGAATCCATTTTGCATGATCTTTTGTCTGATAATTTTCTTGACCTCCACTCAGAAAGGAGCCTGTCCACAACTTCTCCTGCAGCCAAGTTCCTGAAATTGTTATCTACCAAGCAAATCTTATAGAACCCTTGTGGCGACGGGCCTGTCCACGTCACAATACCCCTAACCATAGAGTGGCCGTGTGCTTCTCTAAGAGCAAGCCCGAAGTACTGTGACTGCACAAATCATAAGTGGAATAACTCTAATCAATATTTAATGCTTCAATAAACAGATACAAATACTAAAATCACATTTCATGTAGAGAACAACACAACACAAACAATTTGTCTAACTATTTCGAGAAATTATTAGATAGTATGAGACTACCATGGTCCTGATTAATCTCTGCATGACATCTAGTTGAGTTTTATTACATCTTTCATACACATTAAAAAAATCAACTAGTTATCACCTAAAGATTAGTTGAGACCGTAAATACTAGTAATTTAAGACTATAAATCTATTAATTTTTCGAGAAATAAGAGTCTTGAGAGCAAAACAACACGAATTTGGTGTTGTTGAACTTTACCTGCCCAAGTTGGCTTGCAACATCTAGTTCTGTAATCCAAATTGGCAAACGAGTAGCAGCAAGATAATCAATGGAAGCTCTCAAATAAGGATAATTAATTCCCTTACCAGAGAAATGGGCCTCAAGCCAATTCCAATTGGCAATCCTGCATTCCCAGGATAACTTTGAACATGTCTGAGCTTCTGGATGTACCTTGTTGGGCGTGATACACCATCTCTACTATCCTCAATGGTGTTATAGTTATACCGGATAACTATTCGGTTAGGATGAGAAGACCCCTGGTGTAACATATCCTATGAAGTCGAATACTCTTTCGGTCATATATTCACATATTTCGTATAACACCTCGGTCTTCAACATATACAAGTGACAAATTTCATTCGACCATGATTATTGTCAATAAATTCATTTAAGCATAATTACTTGGTTAGAAGTACCTAAGCATGATTAAGAGACGTATTACCTAACTGGTAATCAGAACATGCAGGCCCATAACCTTCTTACCTAGTAAAGTCAGTATATAAAGGGAATAGTCCCCAAGTAAGAGGACTAATTCTTTCTTGAATATTCACTAGACATCCTTGATAACTCTAAGTCGAATCCTTACTTGAGCGTCAGAGTGTCTTTTGCAGTTACCCCAACTCTTTCGAACTCGTGCCCACCAGAGATATTGACAAGTTACCATCAGAGAGACCCCTCGACACAACAGGAGACTCTTCGACATAAGGGTAAGTGTTTGGTTCATTAGTGATAGGAACAATAGTAATTCAGGAACAAAGTGGTTTGTCCATCAATATTATGAGTCTCATTGAACATCCCACCTGAAAAGGCTTGTCCAAGTTTACCTTCGAAGATTGAAAACTGCAGATTTTCATTCACAACATCCCAAGCAATAAGTTGGCCCCTATATCTTGACACAACAGACCTCATCCTCCTTTTCACTGCAGAGTTAAGCTGTGTTGGAATACAAGTATGAGGTGAAGTCCCACATCGGATAGAAATAGAAAAATTGAGCGTCATATAATTGAGGATAAGATCCATAAACTTGATTCTTAAAGTTTTGGATTAAAGTGTAGTGTTAGATTCGCTTATTTGATTGCTCATAACTCATGGTATATGTCCCTCACTTGCACAACAAGCTGGAATGGGGGAGAGTGAAGAAACCAACTAGGTTGGAAACGAGGATCATCCCAAAATATGTTGTGGCCTCGAACAACAATGTTGTGTCTCTGAATCTAGAGGTGAACCAAAAAACATCCAGGACTTATTTAAATCTTTCTTTCTGTTGTTGCTTCAAATTTTATGGTTTCTAGTTTAATGTACCTCGTCCTTTCAAATGTGGCAATATCTCATTACGAAGTAGTGAATTTATCATATATTAAAAGGTCAGCCAATTAGTCGAATTGAATCTAGTGGTAGTCATCATCAACAGTATTGGTAATATTTTTCTTTCTGTTTATACAATAACTATAATGTTTACCATCTCAATGCTTTCATCTTGATGAGACCTCCATTCCTCCTCTGTTAATGGCTGTAATGAAACTTGTCTATCCAAATTTCGGCAAAAGTATTGTTGCCCTACAAAATTTAGGAATTTAAAGAGTTAAAAAAAATACAGAAATTAATAACAAATAACTTTCTTCAAGTAAAAATATCCCTTGCTTTCCATTTGATCAATAATACAGAAATGAGCATAGATTGTCAAAAAAAATTATAACAAGGTCATGGGAAATTTTAATACAAGAGAGAATCAAATTTTGTACATAAATAGAATTATGAAGAACAATAGGTAGTGCCTCAAAATAGAGCTCAGCGGGTCCTGATTCATCCGCTGTGAGACCACAATTAAGCATAGACCAACAATTAGACTCAATAAAAATGGCACCAGCAAATTTTAATTAATCTTGTAGTTGTTTTCACAACTGCTGTTGCAGGAACGTCGTTTCCCTCACTCACTTGTATCCAAGCTGCATAATTTCAACCCAAGCATAACCATGAATGAAGAATAATGCATTTCGGTGATTGATATTTCATTTACAATAATAATGACCCTATAAATGGGAAAAACTATGCACAATTTATAATATTTGAGTGCAAATTTTACCGGATGAAGTATAATGCTTATCCTTTTCAAGGTAAATCTTATCGGAGACACTATCATGTGCTTGATTTCTGCTATGGGCTACCACATAATTGTTGCCTAATGATTCTCTATATTCTATTCTTGCCTCCCCAAATGCAGTACCCTTGAAGTCCATTATCAGCTCGGGGTTTTGGATTATTCCTCCATTGTATAGAGGCTTCTGTGGGTGTGCCAAACACTGAGATTGAGAACATGTAACACCCACGATTAGAATGAAATTTTCAGTAACATATGTAACACCTTGAAATATATATGTTGTAGAGAGAGCTCACTTGGCAGAGTAATCATAGGATAACGCATCAACTTCAAAACATATGGTGGTGGCAAATGTGATATATAGGGATGGAGACGTGAGGTTTAGATTTTTTGAAAAAACTATTTAAATAAAAAAGTCATATTTAAATGGAAAAAAAAAAGTTTATTAGGTTTGTTAGGCTCACCTGTTTAATATATATTAAAACTTAAAAATAATATATTTATTTTTCTAATAACATTTTTTCTTATTATGAAGGTTGATAATCAATCACTTGAAGAAATTATCTTGAAAATTTTATAAAATGATTATGACTTATTTGAAAATATAAGTAAGATGTTGAGATATCTTTGTTTAAAATGTTTCTTTAACTTTCCTAAATTAATTTAAAGTATTTTGTAAAATTAATCTATATTCTAATAACATTTTCCTCCTCAAAATGAAGGTGGATAAACAACTTCAAGAAATTACATTAAAGATTTGATATGTTGGCTCGTTGCTTCATGTTTGAGAGATGACTTGAGAGTTAAAAAATTTATTCTTATTTGTATTTAACTTGTCTTTGTTCTTATTTCTTATTTATTTTAGGATTTGACATTAAGATTATATTATCGAATGGAACTTATGGCATTTTAATTAGGTTGTTTATTTTGTTTACAATATTTTGGTGAATACTTAAAGTGCTTTGATTATAATTTTTATTTGGGTCATTGTGATTAGTGAATTTTAATCTCATATCAAAGTGTTCTAATTAATTTTAACTTATTTTTTTTCACACACAACTTAAAACGGAAGTATGTTTCTTTATTTATATTAAATTTAATAAAATATTATACGAATTCTCAAAGTTTTAGAGTATAATCATTAGATTTCTTTCATATATAATTATTGTAAAATAGATTTTTTAATAGACTCTTAGATCAAACCAAACTTTTAAATATGTCAGGTTTCGCCTATAAAAAGCTTATGACAAATAAATAATTCAGATCAAACTTTATATTTTTAATTTCAAGCCAATATTGGACCTAGCTAATTCTGGTCTGACTTTCCATTCCTAAAGATATATTAGTTCTCTATATTCTCACATACTTTCATTTGTTAATAACATTAACAGGAATGATATTTTAGAAATTAAAAGAAAAGGAATAGGGGATAAAATTTTACTTCCAACAAATATCTTTTTATATAATATTTTTATAAAATAAAATATAAAAGTACAAACTAACATATAAATTCAATTACTTAATCTTTAATTTAATTTTATAATATTATATAAAATAATAAGTTAAAAAAGATAAAAAAAATATGTTTATATGATATTTTTTATGTAAATTTTAATTTTATTTTATGGATAAAAATATTAACAATATTTGATGTAGCACATTCTCCCTCTTTCGCGAATCAGATGCTTTGCAAGCAACCTTTTGAAGTGTTATAATTTTAGTTTAATAATTAATTTTAAAGTCTTGTAATTTTTTATTTATAGATAAATTATTTCATTGCATTTTTAATTTTAATTATTACACTTTTTTCATAATGAGTATCCACTATTAATCTTATACTAAAAATATATTTATCAAGTTTAAAATAAAGTAAGAAAGGATCACTTAAAGTAGACATTATATTTTTTATGTTAATTAGCATAATAGTTAAAATAAATTGTTTGATATAAAATTATTCAAAAATTATAATTTATTTTAAAAAGATAATAAAGAAATTTAATAAATATTTTAAGTATAAAAAATATAAAAAATTAGAAACTAAAAATTAACATTTTAAAAAATGTTAATTCAAGTAACGTTTTAAAAAATGTTAAAAGTTATTAGAAAAAATTATTTTTGGTCCGAAAAAAAGTTAAAAACAGCTTAAATGATTTCTCGAGCATAACCTAAATATAAAAAAGATTCAATATGATTTTTTTATAATAAAAAACATTTAAAAGAATAAATTAAATGTTTCTTAATCAAATAGAAATTTGGTGTTTTTCCATTTTTTTTTAGAAGACGCCTTAATAATTTATACAGGGTAAGTAACTATCTTTATTTGCTCTTCCTAATTAATGTACACATGTATATTTTTAAAGGATACTTCCTTCTGATTATAAAATAAATTATTTATTTATTAAAAAATTAGTTAATTTCATAAAATTGTGTTATTTTTAATTAAAAAATAATAATATTTCTAAATTATTCTTCATTAGAAGTTGATATTAAATATAAAAAAAATTATTGACCTTATTAAATGAATAGTATTTTGAAGATAATATTATTAAATAAGACATAAGTAATTGAGATTTGTTTATATTTAAGAAAATAAAAAACCATTTTTGTTTCTTATATTAAATATTATAAGAATTACATTACAAAGTTGCTGGCATTGATATTTCTCCTCGGTAACTTAGGGCACTATGTTGGTATTGAAAAATGGAAAGATATGATACTTGGATGTTTTATCTAAAAAATCCACATAAATTACTATAAAAAGAAAATTATATATTTATCTAAAAAGAAGAAAAGAAAGAATGTCATTATATTTGTTGGTGTTAGGTGTTAACAATATTTTTAAAAAAACGTAATATTATTCAAATAAAAAAAAGATAAATAAACAATTGAATATATTGTTTCTACAATAAAAAAAAATCCCCTAATAAAAATAATTAGCCTAGTATTAAAATTGTATAAACATTAAAAAAAGGTTAGTAGGGCTAAACCACTCCTTCCCTCCCCAACCATCAAAATGCATCGCCTCTGGTTGCATGGCAAACTCATTTTGTTAGCAAACTAAAGTACTATTGAGAAACTATATATAATCCTGGTGAGTGGTGATTTTGTGGTAGTCACATTCATGACAAAACTGTCAATGTATGTGTGTGTGAGAGAGACATACAAGGACACAGACCTGCCAAAAGGATGACACATACCAGAAGGCCGAGACTCATATTTTGTTTCCAGCCTGCAAAGTAACGTCAGTTAATTCTCATGAAACCTGTTTTAAGTCGATGCATTCAAGAACTTTATCCACAAGAGTAACCAAAAAAAAAAACATTTATAAGGACAGAAGATCTTGAGTCTTGAGATGTTACCAAGATGGATTTACACTTAAAATGAAGAAAACCCTTAGAGAGGCATAATTTATTAATTGAAGAGGAAACCATCATCGTTTTTATAAGCACAATAAATTATTCTTCCTTCATTCTATTATAATTGTTATTTAATAGAAACAAATTATTATCATTTTAATTTTTCAATATAACATTAGTTATTTTTTTCACTTATATCCTTTATAATTAATATTAATGGTGAATAACATAATCTATAAATGAATTAATAATAATATAAAATCAATTTTAAAAAACTATTATTTTCTTTTATTTATTTTTTATTTTTATTTTTTTGTATAAAATAAGCTAAGACAATAATTATTTGAATCTAAGAGAGTAAAATAATATATTTTTAATTCATAATATCACATATTCAGTACCTTACTATATATATTTTACTTCCAGTAAAACTTTTTTTTATAACTTATTTTCATTTTTTTGGTGGAGATTGCTATTTTCATTTAGATTTGTCAAAACAAACCAACTTATTTCACTCAAATTAACTTACCACCAGTTAGGCAAAAAGTGTTATACATGTTTATTCGCCCAAAATTAAAAAAGATAAAAATAAATAAACTAAGGTAAACAAATACAATTATGGAAAATATAAAAGTTAAAAATTCAACTATTTATATAAATCATGCGATTTTTTATATAAACATATATATAAAATATTTTTCTCATTATAAGAAAATTCAAATTATTTATAATTCAAACTGACAGTAGATAATTACCTTTACTAACTTGTTAATTTGAAAATAAAAGGTTCTTTGTATCGCCTAGAGGTTTAGGTTTTTACCAAGGAAATTGTATATAAAAAAAAAGGTTTGTACCAAGGAAGGTAAAAAAAAAAACCTTTATGTTAAGTAAAACAGACAAAATCTATCGTTAATTAGCTTCGATTGTAATTTGAAACACAATTTTGGGCAATAAAAATTCGTTTGACTTTGGAATTTTTTTAAACTTGTAAGAGCATCTCCAATGAGAGCTGTTTAATTAGTTTCTAAGAATAAAAAATTATTTTTTAGAAAAAATTATGCATGGAAGAGTATTTAAGTGACATGAGAGTTCCTTAAAAAAATTTGGATTTATAATATAAGAATCTCTAAAAGAGTTTCTTATTTTTCAAATATCACAAATCAAGGTGATTTTTTGAAGTTTTTTACATTGGAGCAAAATTTGATTAGAATTCTTATGAATAATACGACAATTTAGAGATCACAAAAAATTAAATAAATGACTTTAAAATACTCATATAAGCACTCTGCACTGCCCTTTAGAGATGCTCTAAGTTGCAACAGCAAAATGCTATTTTTTTTTTATAGCAACAAAATGCCATGCATGTGTAACAGGGTAAGGAGGGTTACTGTTTTTTTTCTTTCTACTTATCTATTCATATATTATAAATAATTAATTCTATTGATTAATGCATTAAATGATTTTTTTAAAAAGGATTCCGCATTGGTAACATAAAAATTTTTACACAATAATTCAATCATAATTTATCATTTATAGTAATAAAATTATTAATTTTTAAAATAATTATCTTAAAATAATTCAAACAGTAATTTAATCTGATAATATAAAATTAGTATATAAAGATTAAATTCATGTTTTAAATGATTAAATTGATAAAATATGTTTTGTAAAAAGTACTTATTAGAATTAACTAAAAAAGTGAAAATAAAACCTTTTTTGATTCGTAAATCTAAAATTATTAAAATTTTCCATAATATTAATGATAGATATATTATTCTCAGG
>PYAF01000648.1:1232283-1289791 GCA_007407185.1 Glycine tomentella | reverse complement strand
AAAGTCTCACATCATTCTTAAAATATTTATACAGTGCCACCAAGAAAATGTAGCTATTATAAATAGGTTGAGTATGAAGCGTCACTGTTGAATAAAAAGATTATTATAATATTTTTTTCTCTTTTTTTTAATAAGCTTCTCGTGACTTTTTCTTTATCAATTTTTTAAATTTGATTTTAATTCTTTAAAAATTTATTTCTTAAGTTGATGAGTATTTATTTAAATTTACACACATTATATTACAAAAATAAACACAACCAAGAAATTTTTAACTTAATTGTTTGATGTATGAGCTATTGAAAATTTCTAACCGATATAAAATACAAAAATAGACCTAAAAATTATATATCAATGTTAAAAATAAGTTATGATTTTTTTAATGGGAATAACTACTTTTTTAAATGATCCTTGACTTCAACTTTTAAGAATTTTAAGAATGATGTGAGACTTTCTTATTTGAGATATTATTTTTGTTTAAATATTTAATGAACAGTCACAATTTTATTATTATAAAAAATGTCTCAATAAATTGAGACAATATATTATTTATAAATAATTATTGATCTTATGATTATCAAAACAATTTGATGGATCTGTGTTGTAGTCAGGAAGTGCAGTTGCATCTCGTCATTTTCTAAAATTCACAAATAAAAAATCTTTAAACAGAAAATTATAAATTTACAATTTTTTTATTTTATTTTATCTATATTTATATATTTGAATCCATTGATTTTAAATTTATAAATTGCTCCCACATATTATTGACATCACTATTAGGAAGTATAGATGATTATTTTTGAACTTAACAAGGAATAATAGATTAGTTTTACGTCCGTGAGATAATTATCCAATAAAATGATGAATGGGATATGGGATAAGAATAAGAAAATCACAATTTCATTACGGTTATCCTTGCAAATTGCAGTGACAGGAGAGTGATTGAGAGAGAAAGAATGTGAAAAATGAAAATATCCCACTTCCTTTCCAATACTTGTCTGACACGTTTGAAACTCCAAGATCAGGCATAAATACCCTATGAGCCGCAGGCGCAAGTGAGGGGTAGTTTCTGGCGAAGCAGGGGATTAACCCCGCGCGGAAACTTCTTACCAAGTGAAGGACTTGTTCTTGTGACTTGGGACTTGCATGTTCCATCTTCAGCGACCGCGTTAAGCAAGCTTACCAACACAACACGAATTTGATCTCTCTTTCTTTGGCGGGAATCGAATCGTCTAGGGTATCGAACTATCGAATCGTTGCAGCAATTGGCGAGAATGACAGAATCGGGGGTTTCCGATAATTTCAAGGGCTTAATACTGGCGATGGGTTCTAGTGCATTCATCGGTTCCAGTTTCATCTTGAAGAAGAAGGGTCTTAAGCGTGCTGCTGCACGCGGTACTCGTGCAGGTCATTTCTATTCATTGCCAATCACACAAATTCCCGATTAATAGTTTTCTTTTGTGACCAAGCAATTACATTGTATAGTCTTTGGTATTTTAGATCAGATCCATGAGATGCTTATTGTTTATGTATGCTATGGTAGCTTGTGATCCAGTTTTTGATAATTTTGCAGGAGTTGGTGGCTATACTTATCTACTAGAGCCGCTTTGGTGGGCTGGCATGGTGACAAGTAAGTGTGGCAACTTGATTTCTTCTCTCTCTCTCTCTCTCTCTCTATCCAAGGTTGTTGATTTGAATTTTGAAATGAAACTATTTGGATCTTGAACTATTTGCTTACAGTGGTTATTGGGGAGATTGCAAACTTTGTTGCTTATATCTATGCTCCGGCAGTTCTGGTTACTCCCCTTGGTGCACTTAGTATTATTGTCAGGTGCTCTAGCTTTAATTAAAATTTTGATTGTTTTGATGAATTTTGTGTTTGTGTGGATTGTAGAACTAACATATCCGGCATGTGTTGCTAGTGCTGTTTTGTCTCACTTCTTGTTGAAGGAACGGCTTCCGAAGATGGGGGTATTGGGGTGTGTATCCTGCATTGTGGGATCAATTGTTATTGTCATCCATGCACCACAAGAGCAAACTCCGAGTTCTGTCCTAGAAATATGGGATCTGGCCACTCAACCAGGTTGGATTTTAACCTGTTTTAATTTACCCTTGAAGTTAATTCCTATTTTCCGGTCTATTACCCTGACGTTTTCATCCCCCCCTTTTGTTTTTCAACAGCATTTCTGTTTTATGTGATGGCAACAGTTTCGGTAGTTTTGGCCTTGATCATATACTTTGAACCTCGCTATGGACAGACTAATATGCTGGTCTACTTGGGAATTTGTTCGTTAGTTGGCTCACTTACGGTAATTATGTTGTGTCTATCTGTGATGAAGTTTCATATTGATATTGCAACGCCTGAACTAACTGTATACTTGCTACTTTGTACATGAACTTTTCAAAATTTCAGGTTGTGAGCATAAAGGCCATTGGAATTGCAATAAAGCTTACGCTTGATGGAATAAGTCAAATAGCTTATCCTCAGACTTGGTTTTTTCTTACCATGGCCACAATCTGTGTCATTACACAGTTGAATTACCTTAATAGGGTGAGTGAGTGGTGAAACTTTGCTAGTTTGGCCTGCATTTGATTCATGATTAATAGTTTCTTATTCTAGTGCTGTTCCATGGGTCAGGGGCAAAGCCTCTTGGCTTTTGTTATTATAGTTGTTTTTTAAGAGGAAAATCAATCAAAAGGTTGGTCTTCTAGTTTTGGTAATGTAACACCCCGTGTGCACCCGGTGTATTAACATTACTATTTATCAGAATAGCGCTTAATCGCTTTAATTAAAAACTTTTGCGGAAGCATAAATCGAAAACCATATTTCTTGATTACATTATGTATGGAACATAAAAACATCTCATCACAAGACAACACAAGCCCCTGCTGATCCAGAATCACATCAACATAACCATAGGCAGATAAACACAAATATCTCAACAGAAATAACAGGAGGAAACATCATTACATAACATAACTGGTCATGTACATATACATCGTCTGACACTTACAGTGTCTATACAAAAGAATAGGCATACATCGTCTTGATCTCAAAGATCCTTCCTCACATGAGGGCATACATAGCATATACAAGCATAACATGTGTGCACACACACACATCTTCCCTCTGCAGGGGCACAAAATCATCAAACAACACTGAGCCACCCGGCTCTCACAGCTACCACACGGCTGAGCAATCACTGTCTCCACTGGGGCCTCCCGCCCTGAGACTGCTCCTCTCTGCCAGAAGAGTCACCTGAAATAACATAAGCCTCACACGGGGTGAGATAAACATCTCAGTAAGCTCAGGGTCCTTGGAGGCATCTCCTCCACCCTGGCTCACTCTCCATGACACACGTCATCAAGGCATCACAAACATACTGGCCACCCGGCCCGGCCTCCTGGCCCTCATAACAATACAAGCAAATCATCTTGCTCTATGTACGGCGTATCATCATCAACGCCTAACCTCAGTGTGAGACCGGAACTCACACCCGTGTCATCCTATCGGAAGCTACCCCTTACGCATGGACGCACGTATATGGTACCTCCAAGAATAGCAGGAATTGCCATCTACTATTCCCTTGGTCTAGGGGATCATCATCACCCCGGGATCATCATCACCCAATGAGCCAACCATACTAGGAGGAATAGTCGTCTCCTAGGGAGGTCCATATCTATCTAACTGGCCAGAAGATCTAACAACAGGTATCATACATTTCTCAAGCATAAATGCAAGCATACATATTATTATGAGGATGCAACAACCATCAATGAATGCATCATGAATGCAACCATCACTCCCTCGGAGCGTGGTGGAACACAGCAAGTGGGAAACATCCCCAAGGGACCAAGAACTTACCTGGCAAAGCCAAGCTCTGCGGTTCTTTCCCTGCTCTGTGGCACCCACCACCGACACTCTCGGTGTCACGCCCTAACAAGGCATACAATCACATATCAAACACCATCCTATCCGTACAAAGTATTTATTTCTAGCAAAACATACGGAAAAGCATAAGCTGCTGCATAAAATTCTGCAGATTTTACACCCACTTTGAAAAATCATAAATCCTGGTGGGAAGCTCCTAAAATCACGAGAATTTAGAGGCATCAAGATATATCTCTTATCTTTTAAACAAAACTGGTTTCATCAAAAACCATGAACCACAGCCTCTGCAGCAAGCCAAAAATCAGAACTGTCACGCACTAAAAATAGTGCTGACAGCAGCAGACCACTCAACCAGCCATTTTTCGAGGACAACCCACACCAGGTCACTCGTCCAAACGAGCTGATATTTTACAGGCATGAAGTTCACATACACATCTTTCTATAGCCACTGAAAACACTCGATTTGGATCATTCTAGACAGAGTTATGATTTCTGCAAAATGGCCCTCTGCAGCAGAAAAATCTGCTAAAAACAGAGTATAACAGCCTGTTATAACTCTGCACCACAATTTCTATGAGTCTCCAAAAATAGCACGAAAATTCCAGAGCAAACCTAACTCTCTTAGCTTTCAAATGGCACTGGTTTCATACCATTTGGACACCGATAGCTCCTGCTATGGACAAAAAATCAGAACTGTCCAAATAGGTGTTCTTGGCTGTCATGAACAAGCATGCATGATTTATGCATAGAACACCATATCAGCTTAAAATCAACTTCTACCCACTCCAAATCATACTTCAAAACTGCCTCACCCTCTAAAACTCAGCATACATCAATCTCATTCCAAACCCTAACCCTAACCTCAAGAATCAAGAAGAAATAGGAGGAGATTTCAAACCTTAGAGTTCAATACACCACAATGGAGGGTAGACCAGCACTCTACGGCTTCCAATCACAGTTCCGCAACGCCGAACGACAATGGACAGATTCAAACCCACTCTTTTCTTTAAATCACCAATACCCAAGGCTCAAAAACAACAAAGAACAAAGAAGAGGACTTTCTTTCTTGCTTGTTTTGTGATTTCAACCACTAATCACGTGAAAATGGCAAGAAGAGAGCTTGGGAGTGGAGAGAAAATCAGAGGAGAAGCAAAGAGAAGGAGAAATAGGCACAAAACATGTTCTGTCCCTTTTTAACAAGAAACAGGGGTGCGTCCAGCAATTACTAACTACACCCGTACCTCCGACAAAGACCAAACTGCCCCTTTCGTAACTCCGTTTAATTACGTAAATAACACCCAAATTACCTTAATTAAATTTAGTGATATTATAGGTAACTAGAGCAGTAGAGCAGAGCTTTTTGAATTAGATTAAACTAGAATCAATATAGAACTCATACTCTCTATAAGGCGATGGTTTGCAAGTGACAAGCCCTTCATGCACAACTATAAACACCTAATCATGTAGATAACAAAACAAGGCCCTACTTGATCTGTTGATTAGATTTGCAGCTATGGTATGAAGTAATTGTTATCACTAAATGATGCACTGCAGTTGATAGGAATCTAGGGAAGCATTAATGTAGTTGATAGTCAAGGATCAAGCATTCTGAATTCTCACATTGAAATATGTATGAACTGGAAAAAAATTGAATTTTGAACTTGATGCAGATCTTGAAGCATGATCCATTGAAAGTTATACATAGAAGTATAAAACACAATATTGTGAACAGCCCTGTCCTCTGGATGTAATTGTACATAGTCTTGGGAGGTTTTCTTTCCACATCCTTGATCCAAACAATTTTTTTTTATACTGACTTGCCAATAGAATTCCAGTAATGTTTTCTCAACTGATATGTTTCTTTGGGTCCCCTCTGATATCAACTTCTTTTATCATCCATCTATTATATAACTCCCTTTTGCTTTTGACAAATCTTTAGCTTATTTTACTATTCAAATATTTCAGGCTCTGGATACATTCAATGCCACAATTGTTTCTCCTGTATATTATGTAATGTTCACAACTCTTACTATTACTGCCAGTGCAATAATGTTTAAGGTATGATAATAGATTCATATTTCTTTGATTCCTTAGGTGATATCTCAAACTTTTCTTTTTGCTGAACAATAGGATATGACAAGCTTGACTATTTACTTTCAGGATTGGTCCGGTCAGGATGTCAGCAGCATAGCCTCTGAGATATGTGGATTCATCACTGTTCTTACAGGAACAATCATATTGCACATGACTAGAGAACAGGAAGAATCTAATATGCAAAGTACAGTATAACATGTTACTTTCAATCTGATTCATGCCAGTTTCCATTTGTTTGCTCATGCATTTATAGACTCGTACAACTCGTAGGGATTTCTCTGTAGCTATTAAACCTGATGAAGTGATGGTATCTTCTCTATTTGATGCAGAGACCTCAACATGGTTTATTGGTGAGGATTTGATAAAGGGTGTTGAGAATGAACACCTGATCCTTATACATGATTCGGATTACCTCGAATGTTGAATTTTCCTTGGAGGTTAGGTTGATGTGCGAGAATATTTTCCATCAGTGCTGATACAATGGCTTGAGCCTGCCCATGGTCACATGATGTTTTGCAGTGTGGATTGCTTGTCCTTGAGCTTAATGAATTCAAGCATCAATGGTGTTATAGCTTTCTAACCATTACTCCGCATGCTATTTGCATGCAGCTCAACGGAGCCATCTCAGATTTCAAACGGAAATGCGATTGCTGTCTCATTGCAACAAATGGAATTTTTGGAGTGATCTTATGCCCTGTCCTATTGTCCATCTTAGCCAGTGTAACTTTTCTTCACACACACACACACACACACACACACATATATATATATATATATATCTTTTGGTAGGAAGTGAGCTATTGTTCATATAGTTCCATCTGTATTTCTCATTTAATTAACTATTAGAGTTATAGTTTCTTTCTTGAACTAGGTAAACGATAGATCCGTTGGCTTCCGCTGAAAATGTTGAGAATATTTATTCTCTGATCTTCAGCAGTAAAAAGCGAATTATTTTGTTATCTATTTTTTTATCCTCCTGACCTGAGGATACTAGCAAACAAAGATGACTTGATACAGTTATTCGCATCAAAGAACCTGCTAGTGGAGTAGTGATAGCGAGTTTAGCGTACTTTTGCATGGCATCTATCTTTGTTCTATCCTCATTCATTCCTCACTTATTTATAATACAATTCGCTAAATTGTTGCTTCGATTCGAAGCGAACTCCGTCTTAATCTTAATTATGATTAACTTATAGCTTTTCTCCACCTTTGTTAAACCGGAATTAGAACATCCATTGGATATACCGTTTCGGTGAATGTGGAAGAGAGACCTCATCGATCATCTGTTTCATCTGCATAGATTCCTCTTCTTCAAGAAAATTTGGTGATATTAATGGTGTGATATGAGATTAAAAGACAAGGTAGGAACATATTATGGACTAAATGGTCATTTTTATCTTTTATTTTATTCTTTGTACTGAGTTAGATCTTTTATCTCTTATTGTCCTTTATTTTATTTAAAATAATCTTTCGTCTCTTAAAAAAGTTTAATTTTGTATCATATTTAATTTAATAGGTTTGGAATGGTCTTTTAATTATTTAAATATATTCAAAATAATTATTTATCCAAGTGTTATTTGAAGAATAAAATTAAATATATTTAAATAGTTGAAGAATCATTTTAAACTTATTAAATTAGATACGGTATCAAATTGATTTTTTTAAAAGATAAATGATTATTTTAAATATTTTAAATAAAATAAAAGATTAAAGTGAATTTTTTTTTAAAAATATTTTGAATAAAATAAATAAAATAAAGGATAAAAAATGATCATTTAGTTTATTCTATACTGCATTCTCATTAACACACTATTGTTTATTTGTTAATGAGTTCTACTCATAATTTTAATAATTTTGAACTAATAATGAAAAGCAAATTAAAAAATATTACTAGCATTCTCCTTAAAATTAATAGCCTATTGCTCATTTTTTTTATTCTGAATATTTCTTTAAACCAACCAAAAGGGGACCATGTATGTGGAAAAATAAAATTATTCATAAGTCAAATTTAGATTTATTAAGAAAAATAAGTCAAGTTACCTTGTATTATTCTTATTGTATTTCTTGAGTTTTGTTATGACTTTTATGTTTTAAAAGTTTAAGATTTTGGATTCTTTCAACTTTAAAATTGCCAAGAAATTTTTCCTATTGCCACAATTCAAATTTGATTTAAACTCCTACATCAAGAAATCAACATCTTTTGTCTTAGAATTTAAAATTGGTTATTTTTCATTAAAAGGAAATAATTTTTATTAATAAACAAAACAAGAGGGGTAATTGGCACCCTTAAGAAACATTATGGTCTGATGTCGTATATAAATAAGTGTCCACCGCGTGGCTGTGGTTCGCTGAAGAAAAACGCAAGCTGTTTTTTTGTTAGGGAAGAGAATAAAGAGAGAAAACAAAGGGCGGTGGTGAGTGCTTCTGCTTCATCATCATCATCATCAGAGAATGGCGGCTACTGTGTCTTCTGCTTGGTCAAAGCCCGGCGCGTGGGCCCTCGATTCCGAGGAACACGAAGCCGAACTCCTTCAACAGAACAACAACAACCCCAACGACAAGCCACTCGCTGACTTCCCCTCCCTTGCCGTCGCCGCCGCCACCAAGCCCAAGAAGAAGAAGGCCCAGACCTACTCCCTCGCTGAATTCACCGCCAAGCCCGACTCTGCCTTCGCCGACCAAGATCCCGTCGTCCTCCCCACCGGCCCCCGCCAGCGCACCGCCGAGGAGCTCGACCGCACCCGTCTCGGTGGCGGCTTCCGCAACTACGGCGACCGCCCCAACAGGAACAACTCCTCCGGCGGCGACGAGTCTTCCAATTCCCGCTGGGGTTCATCTAGGGTTTTTGACGAGCCCAGGAGAAACGGTTTTGGGGCTAGGGATTCCAATCGCGAGCTTCCCCCTTCGCGCGCTGACGAAACTGATAATTGGGCCGCCGCGAAGAAACCCTCCGGGGGGTTTGAGAGGAGGGAGAGGGACAGAGGAGGGTTTTTCGATTCGCAGTCGCGCGCTGACGAATCTGACAGCTGGGTTTCGAATAAGAGTTTTGTGCCGTCTGAAGGGCGGAGATTCGGTTCCAACGGCGGCGGGTTCGAGCGAGAGAGGAGGGTTGTTGGGTTCGGCTCCAGCGGCGGCGCGGATTCCGACAATTGGAACAAAAAGAAGGGCGAGTCCAACGTTGGTAGCGAGAGTGTTGGTGTTGGTGGGAGGCCGAAGCTTGTGTTGCAACCTCGGACAGTGTCCGTGAGCAATGAAGGGGTTGATGGGAATAATGTGGGGAAGCCTAAAGGGGTTAATCCGTTCGGAGAGGCGAGACCGAGGGAGCAGGTTTTGGCGGAGAAAGGGCAGGATTGGAAGAAGATGGATGAGCAGCTTGAGAGCGTCAAGATTAAGGAGACAAGTGGTGCTGATGGGTTTGGAAAGAGGGGTTTTGGCTCTTCCAACGGTGGTGGAGGACGTGCTACTTTGCCTGAAAATCGCACTGAGAGGAGTTGGAGGAAGCCCCAATCTGATGATGATCGTCCTAAAAGGTTTGTCATTGATACCAATACCAACCCAACATGGTGATAGTAGTGGTAGTTCCCTCTATTTCTTCTTGATTACTTGTTTTTGTGTTTGAGATTGTGCTGTGCATCTTTTATAATAATTAGGAACTTAAAAAGATTGATTCAGTGTCTCCTCTTAGCTGATACCAGAATGGGAAAGTAAATGAACTAAGGGCTCAGAACTGTTATCGGGGATGTTAATTTGCACTTTCTAACCGGTTCCCATATGTTTGTTTCTGTGTGTGCAATGTGGTACTTTATCTAATGCGGATGAGATGCTAGTTATAACCTTCACCTGTCTGATGTTATGTACCTTTTGTCAGTAGTATTTTGACTATTTTCAACTAATTTAGAGTACTGATTTTTGGATTTTATTTAAAACAGTTTCTTAATGACGCTTTTGGTTACTGGCCTTTCGCTATTCGTTATGCCAAAATGGTTTTTAAGCATATAGTGGTGCTGTCTGTCTCTCCTGGATGAGTGGATGAGAAGAATGTTATTATTAGGCCGAGTCATTTAGCTAGCCTAAGACTTGATTGATTGTTGGTAGATCTTCTGATACACATTTCCATATTATCATTTAAGCCTTGGTATATAGTAAAAAAATAACAATAACAATAAAAATGATAAATGTGTGGGTGGTGGACCCCATCATTAAGCAAGCTTGAAATGTCATCATTTGAATGGAACGGAGCATAATCCTACATGGTGCTTAGAACATGCCTTAATTTCTTTTTTCTCATATGGAGTATTTTGTGACTTGTATTTTTTTTCCCATTTGTAATGCTGTTGAGCCTGTTTGCTGTTAAATGCAGTGCTGAGAAAGTGGAAGATGAACCTGATCAAAAAAAGGAAGTGGAAGATGAACCCGTTGAAGAAAATTGAAGAGCTATCAATTACTTTTGGTCCCTGCAGATTGATTGATAAGAGTTGGAAACGAACACTGAACCTCGAAAACTTATTTTTTGTTTCACATTGAAGTTTTGTCCGTCTTTATCTTTTCATGTTTTATTGTGAGAGATTAATACTGAAACAGTTAAGAGACATTTTTGGTAGCAGTGTTGGTAGCTTAGTCAGTCGTTTTTATGAATATGTTTGTTGCTAAATGTTACCGTAATTTCCTCCCCACATCATTCATAATCTATATAAGTAAGCTTCGTGATGAATTTTGGAATTTGTTTATTTGTCTTTCCTTTTATCAAAGGATGTACATGTTCATGAGTTTTCAAAAAAAAAAAAAAAGGAAAAAAAAAAAAAAAAGAGGATGTTCATGTTCAACTCAATGATATATGGATGCGCCTTGGATAACTCGGATATTCAGAATCCCTCTCGTTGTTGAGAGTTGCAGAGAATAACAAAGGCTTCCTCTACCCGGTAAATCTGACATCGTAAACGACTTGGTTTTCTTTCTCCTCCGAGTTAAATTTTTGCAAGTGTTTTATGGGAAATGGTTATTAATTAGAGATCAATATGCAGCTAGTAGAGTGGCCTATATTACGTTAAGCATCCTTGTGTTATTTGTTGCAGACGGCACAGCCTGTTGTCTGCACGTCGAAAGAATTTGAGAAGATAAGCAAGCCTTTCAAAATATGCTTCAGATTGTTATTGAACACAACAAATTCCAATTTTACTTGAAGCATCAGCTGCATCTTTCTTTTAACCTTTTTAGCTGTGGGTATGCAGCTTGACCTGGCTTCATCCTTAAGCTTTGGTCTATTCCTACACCTGTTAAAAAAAATTCTCAGTTGTTATATACGTACAAAACATTAACGTGTTTTTATTAGCAGGGTGTAGTCAAATAGCGGATTAAATAAGTTATTACTTCTTTGTGGCTTAAAGTAGTGGAGCAGCAATCATCGGCTAAACTTTCTGAATTTATTCTTCATTTGTATACAAATATCTGATAACAGCCTTGATTATACTTTGAAAAGAAAATGATTCAATTGGAGATCATCATAAAGGAGCTCTTAAAACACTAGCTTTAAAGTAAGAGAACTCTGACCAAATGTTAGTAATACCCATACAATTCAGTCAACGGGAAGAACTGCACAAAACACCAAGATGCATGCTAATCCTTGAGTTGACTATTCGGCATAATTTCGAAACGCAACTGATTGGGATTTGCATATGCTTTTGAGCAAGCGAATAGGATAAAGCGGTCTCCTTTAAGAATATCACTCCTATTCGAATGTTTTGCTTCTTTGTAATGTCCACCTATGACTATACGTCCAATTTATGCAAATTTACGCATAGCGTGTCTCCCGTATACTCAATTCCGCAACTGGCAGATTATGTTCTTCAAAAGTGATGAAGTCAATGTTGAGTAGAAAAAAGAGGATTTACGACAGATGACGAGAAAATTAAAGAAAGAGAGAAGTGAAATCCAGAAACAGTGGTTAAATTAAACCAACGACACATTAACGGAATAACAGCTAGTTGTTTTTTGGTTTCAACTTAGTTGATTAGGTTTGAATCTGTTGGGAAGGAGCCCTTAGATATGTCCAATCCTAGGGGAATAACTCACTAGTGGTAGACAAGGCAGGTCCCTACGTAAGGACCCACGCCAACAACATATTATGGGCTCTGACTTTTGCAGCTACTGTGTTGTGGAGATCCTTTATTTTGTTTTTTATATACTGCGGGGACTTTTGTTAGGGATCATCATTTCCTAACAGCCTTCACAAGTCTGTCGAGAAGGTTCAATAAGACTCTCAAGTAGTCGTTCAACCTCAATATCAGTGCTTTTCCTTGGTTCAACTTTAAGGAATTCCTGATCTTGTTCCCGAGCACTGTTGGAAACAATGCTGAAGATCACGGGCGATGTCTTCTCAGGTGTGTATGAGAGCACTATCTTAGAGGGATGCTTTCTTGATGTGTAAAACTAAGTTTGAGAACTCAATATCAAAAACCATCACATTAAAAACAAAGACTTTCAGGTAAACTTTTGAATTTTAAAAAAAATTCTCAAAAATAATTTAAACAAATAAAGTGTAAAAATACTATATAACTTATTATGCACAAATAAGAATGAGACAAATTAGTAAATTTGTACTATGACAAAAGTTCATGCAAATAATATTTCATCTCTTACTAATTACTTTTAAAATCTATATCATGAAATAATATATAAACACTTGAGTCAAAATTATCTCAAACAATATGAGACTTTATCTTTTGTAATACCCATCAAGGTACACAAGATTATGGTACACAAGCATATATATATATATATATATATATATATATATATATATATATATATAATACCAAAAAATTACGTATTACAATCAGCTCAACATAAACAAAGAACCATATACAAGGGGTATAGTATTACTATATTATTTAGTTTATTTGTTTTACTGTATTATTATAGTTTAGTGATAGGTAATAAATTGTAGTATTACTATATCGCACACGGGATTACATCAAATAACATGCAGCCACAAATTAAGTATTACTACATTGTATTTCACTAAGATAGGTAGCAAGTTGAAGTATTTTTAGGCACTATCATATTAATGTTAAGTATTATTAGTTTTTTTGATGATTAATTTTTACTAAAAACTTGATTGGTCATTTTTAGTAAGATTTTTTTTCAATTCTATTTTTTTTCATCTATAATGTTCAAATTTCAAGACCTTATATAAAGAGATCATATTTAATGTCAATAGGACCAATGACTCACTCCCAGTAGAAAGATCAAGATTTAAGTAGTAGAACTTTGAAGCTAATATTTTGTTAAAATAAATTAAACACAACACCTAAAAAATAAAAATATTGAATAAAAATTTCGTAACAATTTAAGGCTGGTGAACTGGCCTTAAATAGAAAGACTTTATACACTTTTGGGCCTCACGAAATGGGTTCTTTAAACTGACCCATTCTATCAGTTCTAGCCTTCTAGCAGTAAAGAAATACCATTTCGGAGAACATGAACCTAGAATAAATTAGATATTAAAATATTGAAAAAATTGTTTTACTTTCTTTATCCATATCTTATTATTTGTTTGCTATCTTTTTCATGGATTCTTATGAATCGGCTACGGTGAACTTTGTGAAAAGTGTGAGGACAGGTTAGCAAGCAAATTAAACCTGTTATAGACGGTTTTTAAAAGTGGGTCACCGGTAATGTCCACCTCCAAATCCCGCAACTTCCGCCGCCGCGGCGGCGACGACACCGAATCCAACGACGACAACGACGGCGACACCACCACGAGCACCCTCCCTTTCAAGCCCCCTTCCTCCGCCAAGCCCAAGAAGAAGCCCCAAGCTCCCAAGCTCCTTAGCTTCGCCGACGACGAAGATGAAACCGACGAAAACCCTCGTCCACGCGCCTCCAAACCCCACCGTCCCGCCGCCACCGCCAAAAAACCCTCGTCCTCTCACAAAATGACCACTCTCAAGGACCGAATCGCGCATTCCTCTTCCCCTTCGGTCCCTTCCAACGTCCAACCGCAAGCCGGAACTTACACCAAAGAAGCCCTACGTGAGCTCCAGAAGAACACGCGAACGTTGGTCACTAGCAGCTCCTCTCGCTCCGATCCCCAACCCTCCTCCGAGCCTGTCATCGTTTTGAAGGGACTCGTGAAACCCTTAGGTCCGGAGCCCCAGGGTCGGGACTCCGATTCCGAAGGCGAGCATAGAGAAGTTGAAGCCAAATTGGCCACCGTGGGCATTCAGAACAAGGAGGACTCGTTTTATCCTGATGAGGAAACCATCAGAGCTATCCGGGCGAAGCGGGAGCGGCTCCGGCTGGCGCGCCCCGCCGCGCCAGATTACATCTCGTTGGATGGTGGGAGCAATCATGGCGCTGCTGAGGGGCTGAGCGACGAGGAGCCGGAGTTTCGGGGCCGGATTGCGATGTTTGGGGAGAAGGTGGATGGTGGGAAGAAGGGTGTTTTTGAGGAGGTGGTGGAGAGGAGAGTGGATTTGAGGTTTAAGGGTGGAGAGGATGAGGTGGTGGATGATGACGACGATGAGGAGGAGAAGATGTGGGAAGAGGAGCAGTTTAGGAAAGGGTTAGGGAAGAGAATGGATGAAGGGTCTGCTAGGGTTGATGTTGCTGCTGCTGCTGTGCAAGGTGCTCAATTGCAGCACAATTTTGTTGTTCCCTCTGCAGCAAAGGTGTATGGTGCGGTTTCAAGTGCAGCAGCATCGGTGAGTCCCAGCATCGGAGGAGCAATTGAATCGTTACCGGTTTTGGATGTCGTGCCTATATCGCAACAAGCCGAGGCTGCTAGGAAAGCTTTGCTTGAGAATGTGAGGAGGCTTAAGGTATGGAGTATGTTTATCAAGTCCCCATATTGGCTGTGTGTCAGGCTGTGTTGTTAGCTGTCAAATTTGTGATCTTGCTTATCTTTTGTACAATACATGGTGCTTACACTTTTATTATCATTGCTTTTTGGAGATCATGTTTACACTGTTATTGATTAAAATAAAATCTCTTCCCTCCCCTCCTTTGAATCTAACAGAGCCTAAGTTGAATGTTTTCTTCTTTGTGATACTTTCACTATCTAGGTATGTGTCTTTGGTTTTACTTGTTAGGAGTCATTATAATGTAGTGCTATTTTGGTCAGAATTAGCCAAGTTGGTTGAGGACTCCTGGCAGTTGATTAGATGAATTCTGTTTTAATTACATTTAAAAGAAGAATGTTGGCAGGCTTCCAACATGTTCCAGAGGATTGTAACATATAGGAGATGAAGACAAAAAGGATTTGCACTGTTTTGGCGAGACCAATAATATGCATTTAACATTTTACCATCCAAACATGTGCTTAATTGGGTTGTGTGGAGCCTCTTCTCTTCTACACATGTTACTGTATACAGATAGATAATTACTGTAGACTTGCTCTGGCATGAAATGTATAAAATTTATCTTTTAGTTCATTGATATGATTTCTTATTATCTCATTGCTTTTTTTTTTTTTCCTTTTTAAATTTTCTGTGGCAGGAATCTCATGGAAGAACTATGTCATCCTTGAGTAAAACTGATGAAAATTTGTCTGCCTCCCTTTTGAACATCACTGCTCTTGAAAACTCTTTAGTGGTAGCTGATGAGAAGTACCGGTTTATGCAAAAGCTCCGAAATTATGTCACAAATATATGTGACTTTTTACAGGTAACTGTATTTCTTGTATTCTTCTGTCTTCCTTGTTCCTTGTCTTCCTTCATAATTAAATTTTAAGAGAGATTGGGTTCCAACAGGCTCACCAGATTATTTTTTAAGTTCTCTTTTTCATCTCATGTCATTAGTTTTGCTTCTTTTTCTTCTTTCATACATCCTTATGTTAACTGCTTTGATAATGAGGTACCTATGCTGTTGCTGCTTTATGGTGGTGGAAATGCTTTATGGAGATAGGCTACCTATAAAGTTTTATGGTGTATTTAGCTAGAGTGAAATATTCATGGTTTGAAAAAATTTTCTTAGTCCTTTGATATGTTTTGGGACAGAATTGGTCCTCTCTCTGTCTGGTGCTTGGTTTCTTAAGGCCAAGGGAGTCTACCTAGAACCTAATAGATATTATATGTAGGAGACAAGAGAGTTTTAATGCAATGATGAGCTTATTTTTCTCTTTTTTTTGTTAAGGATATCTTGACATGTCCTTGCCTTTGTATTTACTTCTTTCTTCTCTCTAATAAATTAAGTACTGAGAGCAAATGTGTAAAAGATAGCGAGTCAGACATCTGCAATTTAGTCATTGTTGTCAGCTGTGGAAAATGACTCAGATGACTGTGATTTCACACGAAAGTGACCATGACTTGAGCTGCAACAACTGCAACATAAAACTGTTCCACAGCAGGCCACACAAGCCACAAGGGGGTACAATGCAACACACCTATAGCGGCTCCATCGCATAGGATTGACTATTATGCTATAAACCACTTGGAAAACATGACTGTCATACTTCTAATAATGTTGAAGAATGTCTATTTTCTTATTGCTTGATATTTAAAACTTAACCATCGTTATCTACTTGGCATTTATGAATGCTTTTATGCATGGTATCATTTATTGAGGCTGTAACTAACGTTATCTGTTATGCTATGACTTTTACTTCAGCATAAAGCATTTTACATTGAGGAACTTGAAGAGCAGATGAAGAAACTTCATGAAGATCGAGCATCAGCCATTTTTGAAAGAAGAGCCGCTAACAATGATGATGAAATGGTTGAGGTAGAAGAAGCTGTAAAAGCTGCAATGTCGGTTTTAATCAAGAAAGGTAACAATATGGAAGCCGCCAAAATTGCTGCTCAGGAAGCATTTGCTGCTGTAAGAAAACAAAGAGATCTGCCAGTGAAGTTAGATGAATTTGGTAGAGATCTAAATCTTGAGAAACGAATGAATATGAAAGTGAGGGCCGAGGCTCGTCAACGCAAGAGGTCACAAGCATTTGGTTATAATAAGGTCGCATCCATGGAATTGGATGATCATAAAATAGAAGGTGAATCAAGCACTGATGAGAGTGATAGTGAGAGCCAAGCATATCAGTCACAAAGTGATTTGGTGCTGCAGGCTGCTGATGAGATTTTCAGTGATGCTTCTGAGGAATATGGTCAACTATCCTTGGTCAAAAGTAGAATGGAAGAATGGAAAAGAGAATACTCTTCAACCTATAAAGATGCTTATATGTCATTGAGTCTTCCACTGATCTTCTCTCCGTATGTAAGATTGGAACTCTTGAGGTGGGATCCACTTCACAAGGGTGTAGATTTTCAAGAGATGAAATGGTATTGAACTATTCTTTAATTTTTCAGAGTCTTTATTGGCACAAGCTTGTTGTTATTAGCCGCTTAATTGCACTCGATAGCTAGATTATAAATAGATGCATATTATATAAGTATCTTTTACCTTCCATCAATTTATATTTTGTATTGGGTTTTTCTTTGTCTTAATCAGGTATAAATTGTTGTTCACTTATGGTTTGCCTGAAGATGGAAAAGATTTTGTTCATGATGATGGAGATGCTGACCTTGAACTAGTCCCAAACTTGGTGGAAAAGGTTGCACTTCCTATTCTGCACTATGAAATTTCCCGTTGCTGGGACATGCTTAGTCAACAAGAAACAGTGAATGCTATTGCTGCTACAAAATTGATTGTGCAGCATGTGTCTCATGAAAGTGAAGCTCTTGCTGATTTGCTAGTTTCCATTCGAACACGCTTAGCTGATGCTGTTGCTAATCTTACAGTATGTTCTGAAACCCAACATTTTCATTTACAAGTTAGAAGTACATTTTCATGTATCTTATTTTTATCTTAAAAAGTTAAAAACTTTGCACATCTAGGTATATTCTTTGTTCATTTTCTGTCGATCTGCATGGTGATTCTTTTATTTATATTGGGCTTGTATTGTAGGTACTCAGAATTATGAAGCATTGGCTGATCAATTTCTAATCTTGTCTACCTTTTAGGTCCCAACATGGAGTCTGCCTGTACTAGCTGCTGTTCCAGATGCTGCACGAGTTGCGGCATATCGGTTTGGTGTGTCTGTTCGATTGTTGAGAAATATTTGCTCGTGGAAGGATGTATTTTCAATGGCGGTATTAGAGAAGGTTGCTCTAGATGAACTTTTATGCGGAAAAGTTCTACCTCACTTAAGAGTCATATCAGAAAATGTTCAAGATGCAATAACAAGAACAGAACGGATTATTGCTTCCCTATCTGGGATCTGGTCTGGTCCAAGTGTCATTGGAGACAAAAAGTATGTTGAGGGTACTTTGTTATATTTTTGTGACATTGATGACTACGTTTGTTTCTTTTGAATAAAACATTATGCACATACTTGAGACTCATTTGAATCACATTACTGTCAGTTTGCATTCTATCTCGAGGTAAATTGGGTATTGTACATGCAATTGGGGTGCTATTAAGTTCATACTTACAGTGAGGCTAATGGGATTGTTTGAAATTTGAGTAGAGGATGTAGGTTTTAAGATGTGATAATCACAATGAAGTTGTTTCTTAATGGTTATAAAGTCACTTAACTCTAGTCTAATGTCATTTGTTATATCTTTTTTATATGCACAATGAGAGTATCACTTTTATTACTTTGTTATGGTGTTTGGCTAGAAATCTGATACGTCTTCTTTCCTTATCATGTTTTAGCCGCAAATTGCAGCCTCTGGTGACTTATGTGCTGTCACTTGGAAGGATTCTGGAGAGAAGAAATGTGCCAGAGAATGACACAAGCCATCTAGCTCGTAGATTAAAGAAAATACTTGTTGACCTCAATGAATATGATCATGCTAGGAGCATTGCTAGAACCTTCCATCTCAAGGAGGCATTGTGAGCTTGCTTGGAATTCATGTTTCGTTATAATTGGTCTCTTGGTTTGACGTGTAGTCTGGCCCTAGGTTAACCTACAGTGCAATTTTAGATAGCTTTTTGGCCTTTACACAAGTCTTCATCCGGAGTATGCTTATGATTTCAAATCCTGAGGAGGCATCATTCTCTCTCCCAACAGAGGGATGAAGACTTGATGGAACATTTGGACCTAATTGAGGACTCCATGTAAAATTTTCCATACTCGTCTGATTATAATTTGCATTTGATATTGATATGAAATAACTTTATGAGGTCCATTCTAACATCATTTTTGGTAATTGAGTGGATTTGGTGGCGAGGTATCTAGAGGAACCAGTGTGATGGTACGTGGTGGTGGTGGTGGCAGCGCAGAATGCAATAGAGGTGGGAATCGGCAGCAGAGGGAGTGATGGACAAACATGCGCAAAAGTTTGTGTTGAGCTAAATAAACAAGTAAAACAAAACAAGTTTTCTAAATCTAAGCAAATTGAAAATGAAAACTATTTTCAGAAAATGAAAACAAGAATTGAAAATAGAAAATGTTTTCACCAATCAAACACCCACCCCCACATCTTTTATAAGATACAGTTTTAGTCTTTTTTTAGGAGGTTGTTGAATTTCTTCACCAAAAGGATGAACTTTTTGCTTTAAATTTCCTCTAAATCTGATCACTTGCCTCACTGTTTCCATTTGTAGAGGAGGTCTACAATGCAACGCCTCTTTTCTTTGTCAGATTTCTCATCCTCGGTAACCCTATTGAGCTTCAATTCATGTTCTCTTAGCTTTCTAAAAAGACTGGCTAAATTCATAGTGGTTAAATCCTTTGATTCGGCAATTTTTATCACCTTAAGGTGATACTTGGTTTGAGTATTTTTTATTTATTTTTATTTCTAAAGAAAATAAAAAATAAAAGTGAAAATATGTTTGTTTAAAATTTAGAAAATATTTTCAAAAACACCCAAAACTGAAAATAATAAATCAACATTTTCAATCTGTTTTTAAGAAGTAAAAATTTGATGACACCTTAAAATACTTTATTTTCAATATTTTTTTAAAATTTAAAAATTTAAAAGTAAAATTTATTTTTCAAAAAATGAAAATAAAAAATAAAAACAAAAAGTAAACATTCAAATCAAGCACCACGTTCTCATGTTCTATTTTGGAATTTGAGCACATTTACATTAAGCTCCCCCTTAGCAAATTTATTACCTAAGCAAATCAAGTTATTGACAATATGAGTGAAAAGTTTCTAAACATCAAAGATAGATACACCATTTTTCATGTGAAACATTTCATATTCTTAGACTAGTGTGTGCTTCCTAGCCTTTTATACATCAGTAGTTCCCTCTTGATTGACTTGTATAATGTCCCCCGTTTCTTTTTGCATATTTGTATTGAGAAACATTAAAGAACTCATCATTGTTTTTGCATATTTGTTTCTTTTCTCATCCTCAGTATATTTAGTCATGCTTTTCTCTTTTAACTCTCCTTTAACATCATGCTTAGGAATATATGGTCCATTTCAACAGCATTCCGCATTGCTACATCAATTCCCTCAATACAAAATTTCATTCTAATTTTTTCAATAGGCAAAAAAGTACACTAAATCTTTTCCATCACAGTAAAGTAAGAGCCTCTGGCATCTTGTTTCTTTTTCTCTTGACCCTTTCTCTCATTATCATCGCGCGAATGTGGCTGCATATGCTACACAACAATGGTTCCTTATGTTGAAATATTCAATTTGTTTTGTGCCTCTTTTCATTTTGTTACTTTGACATCAAATTTCTGAGCTAATAATCTTGGAACTGTATAGAGCATGCGTTTATTGTGTTGTATACTAGTGTGGTGAGTTGAGCATAATATTGTATATATGTGAAATTATGAGAAAAAGATACATTAAAGTTAGGATAAATGGCAAAGTCCGTATCGAAAGGTGTGATGCAATTATAAAATTGGTATTATGAAAAACACAATTTTAGTTTTTGGATGTGCAAAGTTTTCAACAAATTTAGTTTTTGTCTCTTTTATTCTGTATAGTTGTTGAGTTATTCTTTAATATTCATTTCATATTGTCGTTGTTACTTGTTACACATGCTTTATGTGATTGTGTAACCATGTTTTGTTCATTTCTGCTATATCATCGTCAAGGTTCAATTTTAATAGTCTTTATGGCGACCTTTTGTTGCTGAGTGTTTGGTTTGTTGTGTTGTAAAGAATCCCTGGTTTAGTTTCAGTAGAAGCTGTTGATTTTTTATTTTTTTCTCGTGAACAAATTGAAAAAGGTGCAGTTTTTTGTTTTGTATTTGTCTTTAGATGCATGATTTTTTTCTTTACTTTTGTTGGAAGGTGTTGTGTATGCAGAAAATTTGAATTTTAGAGAGATTGTAGAAATAGGTGTAAGGAGTTTGGCACTTGTGCCATAGGATTAGAATTTCAAATATGCTGAAGCCAATTCTGCGTGGCCAATTCTGTGTGGATACATTAGAGCTTGTAGTGTGATATAAGGTTTTTTAATTTTTTTACCCCATTGATTGTTATTAGCTGCGTTATTATGCTTGCTTCCATATTTGGTTTGACAAATGGTCTTGGATCCCCTTGTTTATTTGGGCATATTTGCGATTTTTTTATATTTAGAGCAGTCCACTAGATCTGGCTTAGGCATATGAGACCAGAGACAAGCTCATGGCATCACAGCTAGGGGAAGAAGGTGCTATTCAAATTGTAATAATAAAAACAAGTATATGACATTTGTCAAACATGTTTGTTAATTTGAGTTAAAAACAAGTATATGACATTTGTCAAACATGTTTGTTAATTTGAGTTAGCATGATTGTATTTTTTAATTACATTTGTATTTTTTATAATTTTTTGTCTTTTTAAAAAAAAATCAACTTTTTTTTTATTTTTTAAGTGGACTGATCTTTTGATCCCCTAACCCACCTTAAAGTAGGGCGAATTAGTATTTTCAGAACTACCCCAGTCCAATCCATGTTTTTGATGGACTAAAACAACTTAACCCATTTTTGGTGAGCTGGTCCACTTTGTCAATCCTACTTATAAGCACTTCACCCACTTTAGAATTCTGTCAGTTTCGTCCCAAGTAGAAAAAGCTTAGCATGACCTGAGGTCGACATTACTTTGGGCTGATCCCACGTAATGTGTTTCGCATCATACAGCCAAACAAGCACCCTTAGTTTCTATGTTCAAAGAAAAAATAAGCAATTTTCAAACAAAAACAAATAGGTCCAAACAAGTTACTATGCAGTTTCATGGTAATCCAAGGTAAAGATAGGTAAATTACTTTTCATTTAAAATATTTTACTAATACCTTTTATTTATTTTTATCTTTCTTTATCCATCACATCATAAATCCTAAATAGACAATATTATATATAATAACACTTAGAGTAACTTTGACATTGATTCTTGGCGCAAGATCTTATACTCAAAATATCAAAATGTGAAGATACAGTACTAGAATAATAACCAAAATCTCCACTGTGTAGATCGTTTCTTCTGAAAGAATCCTAAACATCTACACACTTTAAAAAAAAAAAAAAAAAAACATTTGTTTTGGGGGTTTAAAGGAAACAGAGGCAAAACTAATTGAGATTGCTTATGATTTTGAGCAAGCTACAAAGGCAAGGAAGCCTCCTCCCCACTTTTCAGTTACCTAAAGCAATTTTTGTGTTTGTTGATGTTATTTTTGGAAATAATTATTTTTTTCAAATGCTATCTTTTGAAGCTATAAAAAGATAATTATTTCTTTGAGATAAATTGAAGCAGATAAGTTTTTTTTATGGTACAAGCGACACACGTTTGAAAGTGCGTACTTTATATTAAAGGATGTCTAATTTAAGAGATATATCACATCTTTATCATTGAAACCATTGTCCATGGCAAATCGATCATATTTGTAAAAAAGTTATACTGTGATGTGTAATTTCTTATGATTGAACATATAAGAAGCTATACTTAAGGAATTTTAGATAATGTATTTCCCACATTTATCATTTTTTGTAACTTCTGTAAGCAAGTTTAGAAAACTTAATTGAATCTATAATGCAGTGCAGAAATTACCATTTGATATTTCTTCAAATCCTCTTTACGTATCTCTTCTCTTACTCCCTTTAATGACTTGTCTTATGAAAAGTATCTCTGCCCTAAAAGTTTTTCTCGGAGAGAGATGTGTATAGGTGAGGTTCTTTTAGAATGAAAACCAACAAACCTCTCATAACATCCTTTTTCAAATTCAACTTTTCATTTGATTGCCAAAATTGCCCTTTAACTAAGTAAGCAAAGAGGAAATTGATTTTAATAACTCTTAATCCTAAAATGACTTTACAACATTTTAAGCCTAAGAACCATCATATTAGGCTTTTTTAATCTAAAATCATTTTATAATTACATGTGTCACTCTTGAGTTAAAATAATCTAATGATATTTCACTTGCTTCATGTGATGACTTCAATATTCAACATTAAACTATAAGTGCGCATCATATATTAAAATTATCAAGTCGTCATCCTTAATTAAATTAAATCGTGAGATTGTTTAACTTATCCTAAATAAAAATGGGATTAAACATCTCTATAAAAATTATTAAAACAATCTCATCTTGTACTTGGAAATGATTGATTACATATCTTAATTGCACCAAGGGCAAAGTCTGGATTTTTATATAGGGTAGCCAATAAAAAAATCATAACTTGAAAAAATAGTTAAAATTTTACATGCATAACATTTATAAAAAATTTAATATATAACTAATGTTTTCTTATGAGCAAAAAGAAATGTGTAATTGTGTTGAGCACAAGAGAGATACTAATCAACAAGGGTAATTAACACATAATCATCCAAAGACCAATAACAAAAGGAGAAGACAGGAGAAAAAAATCATCTAAATTACGTGAAAAAAATTTATTATAGTCAAAGCATATTATTCAAAATATTTCAAAAATAGATGTTTGAGTCACACATGAAAAATCATTATTAATTATAGATGTACCACCAACAAAAATACAAACTATAAATCTAAAAAACCATTATTAAAAGAAATCAGTTGTTTTATTTGTTCAAAACTAATTTTTCTATAAGATAATAATTTTATGAAAGGTACTAAATTATTTTAAGTATTTTATAACTCCCTTCATTCTTATCTATAAGACTCAATTCAAGAGTGATGTTTGTTCTTTTTTGCAGATCCAATTCATAATGTTTATTGCATAATTATTTTCATACTAAAATATTCCTAATTAATTATACTATATGTCTTGAAGAAAAAATTAGGACAAATGCATTTATATCAACTAAATTAATCAATTTTCTTAACCTCAGTAAATTAGGTCATTGAATCTAATAAATAGAAACAAAAAGAGTATTTATAAAAAAGCTTAAGCGCATGTGGGCTTTTTTAGTGAGATGCCTAATCCTATCACCATCGCAATAATCTAATTAATATGAAAGAAAGTTGCAAATAAGTAAGAGTGCAAAAAAATAGAATGTTCACCATAATGAAAAGCAATGTAATACAAAAACCTTTAATACAAATTAAAAAGAAAGAACATACAGTATGTAAGAAAAAATAACATTTGAGATACAATTACAAAATCATTCATTATAATTTGATGTTTAGACAATAAAAAAAATCATGCCGGATAAAAATGCAAGTTGAAAAATGTTAGAAGTAATGTTAAAGAAACTCAACATAAAGTAGAAAGAACAACAACAATAAAAAAAAATTACAATCTTATGGAAAACTAAAAGAGTGTATGAGAAACTAAATATAATTATCAAATAGAAGATAGTAAAAAAAAATTAATTTTTAATAAATATGTTAATGAAAAATTATTAAAGAGACCTCAAAGAATTAAGAGGAGGGGGACTAGAAAATAATTTTATATAAAATACTACAGAAGTTTAAAAACGTTGAAAAAACCATGGGCCTTGTAGGCTCCCTCCCTTCCTCCACCTCTGAATTGCACCAATCATCTTTGATGGGGTTGTCTGATCCGATTTTTACTGAGGTAAGTTATACAATCCCTTAAACCATTGTCCATTTCACAATCATACAACTAGTATGATACGTCATTATTGTTAATTTTCTTTAATTTGTTCTGTTTTGGGTTGGAAAAAGGTAATACCGTGTGTATTAACATCTATTTTTGCCGCCTCTATCCCATTGACTTTCTTTGGGCTTTGCTAAATCTATTCGTAGTGCCTTCATTAAAAAAAAAAACAACAAAAAACTGTTACTATGAAGTAGGTGAAGAAAAAAGAACAAGACACTAAATTCTTTGTTCCCCCACCATGGCACCGATATTACTGCTAGAGATAGGTAGGTAGGTAGAAGTTTCCATTTTGATCGAATGACTTTTGTAAGCACCTTTTTTATTATCACGACTAAAAAGTGTTGTTGTTAAAACCTTATTACCACATTTCCAATTACGATTGATTATTAAATATTTCTACCAACTTTTGTATAAGAATTTCACAACAAATAGTAGCAATTTTACCTTACACAGCTTTCAGCCACATGGGGAAAGAAAGTCTTGACTTCTTGTAGCTGCTGCACCAGAAACAACAACATATTCAAAACCACCACCCTTTTGTAAGTTGTCTCATCTTTTCACCGGTTGCTAAAGCAGCTAAGCGACCACGTTGCACCCATTAACGAAAGAATTAAAGCAAACGTGGACCCCATGAGTTGAAAACGCTACATCGTTCGTATAATGTTGTTAAACTGCCCTTTGAATTTTTGTCAAGGGAAAACAAAATTATAACAAAACACGTGCCTGAACCACAATTGAAAGAAATAAAACAAGAAATGGCCGTGATAATTTGATCGATCTTACTATATATATAAGTAGTATTAGACGGCAAACGCAAAGGAAAGTGATTGATCATCATTTATCATATACACAAAGATCAAAGATGGTAAGGCAAAGCATGATGATGATGCTTATTACAATAAGCATAATGTGTGCAATGCCACTGACTCAAAGCTTAAAAGTGAAAGCAGGGAATTGGGGTGCGAGTTTTGAAGGGGAGAATAAGGAAACGGTGACGAACCTGGAATTCTATTTCCACGACACGCTGAGTGGGCAAAACCCGAGTGCGGTTCGAGTGGCTGAACCGGTTGACAAGAAAAAGACATCCATGACCCTGTTCGGGGCGATCATGATGGCGGATGACCCGTTAACAGAGACATCGGACCCGAAGTCCAAGATAGTGGGCCGGGCCCAGGGGCTTTATGGGTCGTCGTGTCAGCAGGAGGTTGGGCTTTTGATGGCCATGAGTTACTCCTTCACGGACGGCCCATATAATGGAAGCTCCTTCGCTCTTCTCGGGAAAAACTCGGCCATGAACCCCGTTCGTGAGATGCCTGTCGTGGGTGGCACGGGTCTGTTCCGTATGGCACGTGGCTATGCCCTTGCCAAGACTCATTGGTTTGATCCCACCACCGGTGATGCCATTGTTCGCTACAATGTCACCCTCGTTCATTAAACTTATGTTGTTCATCTAATCTTTTTTTTTTTTTAATTTAATCTAAATAAACCATCTCATTATCTAAACAACTTAAATTTGTCCACTGTTTCTATAATATATATATATAGGTATGTAGTTAATAGTTAATTAGTTATCATCTCCGGGGAACACTCTCTTGTCATGTGTTTGTTCCTTTTGTATTACTGGCATCATATCCGAACATATAGTTCGATTTGATGATTTTGAGTAGTTGATAAAACCTTTATTTGTTTTTTGTTTTGTTTTTTTTCTTTTCTTTTTCTTATTATAGTCTATGTTCAGTTAAACTTTTTCATAAGTATTTTAAAAAATAAAATAAGTTATATATAAGTTAAAATTAGTATTAGTATATACATAAAAAAAGAAAAATTAATGTAAGAGTTTTTGCATATTAGCTTATTTATAAACTAATTTTAGCCTAAAAACAAGCTTATTTTATTTTTTTACTTTATTTTCTTGACCTAAAAGTATTTATTGAGAAATTTATCCACAACATACTTTTAATACCAAACTTTTACAAGAAAAAATGATATGAATTCATGCGTATACCTTTTTATCGGTTCAGTAATAATTTAAAGAATAAAAATATAATTATGAAATGAGATTAAAAAAAAAAAGTCGTTCCAACACCACTTATCCAAAAAAAAAAGGTACCATTTCACATTTTTTTCCCTTGACGAATACAATATTTTAGCTTTTGCATTGTCCTGGGTTGTCTGTCTTTGAAGTATTGGATTATTGTTATCCCGTGATCTTTTATTTAATTTTTTCAAATCTTATCAGACATGTATTTTGTAAATGTGTAGCGAATTACTAAAGCCCACGCCTGTTGTCTATACTTTCTGTCCTTTAAACCGAAAAATTAGAAGGCTAATAGAGTAGTAGGATGGGAGTTTTGATAAAGCTTTTTGTAGGGCAGGGGCGATAACTTGTCATTTTAGAGTATTGAAATTTCACGTCAACATGTCTCAGATCCCATGGCATGCTGGTGGCATAAGTTGAGATTTGTCGATACCCGGAAGTGCTATAACTAGATCTGCTTTACTCTAGAATATTTGCATTTTACATGGACATTAAAAAAAATCACTTGTCTTGGCCACTGGTGACTAACATGAACTTGGATCTCATTTTGAATAAGATAATGCATTCACTAATGACAAGCACCAGCCGATAATTTGCTTGGATATACTCAAACGGTGGGAAAGTGAACAGTTCATAAACCAATGGCGTTGCCCTTGTCGTGTAGGATTTTTTTTTTATCTCCAACTTGTCATGTAGTTCTTGTATCAAAATCGCCGACTATTTTGCATCAAGGACCGCCATAAAAGGCCGAGAAAAAAATGGCCCAACACAATCAATAATTCACTTAAAAAAAATACTCTCTTAAAATATAAACACTTCTCGTGCATTCTTTCATGTTAGTAAAAAAAAGGCATGACATCTTTGGAACTTGGTTGGCAGTATACCAATGACATTTTCTAATAATTTAAAGTAGCAGTTGTGTTGATTTGGATGGGATGATCGACTCGTACTAAAGGTACAGCGACGGGCTAAAAACCAACAAGCAAAATTTAAGGGAATAGCACTGAGAGCACAAATTGCTATTAGAGTATGGAGAAACCGAAAAGTACAAGTGACAACATTCTAAGAAAGAAGAGAAGAATTTACAATGCCTTAAATATGTACGCAGAAAACAAGAATAAATTGATGTAATTCTTAGAGTTCAGCAGCATAATATAACAAAACCACCAAAAGAGAATTGCTAACAGAGAAAAGTACTACTGATCAAATAAGATAAACTTTCGAGTATAAAAAACATAACGAAAATCAGTATCACTCATTTCATGAAAGATGCCATCTTGAAATCATTCCCTGATACCATCAAAGTGCTCCAGCTCAAATAAACTAGAACTATCATCGTCAGTATTGTCCAAACTGCAATTGTTGATGATAACCAACTAGCTTCTTTAGGAGAGGTATGAGACCAATCAAAGCAATTTGAAGCTGTTCTGAACTATTTAATCGAATACTTATTTGTCCTGCCCCTCGATTGTTCAAATTGGCCCGGGCAACAAGGTTTGTATAACGTCCTACTGGGATCTGAGATTGCACATTGCACCCAACAGCAAGATCTCCATGCCAATCCATAACAGAAAGGCCAAGCGTGGTTAAGAAACGACCAAGAGGGTAATCCTTATCTCTCAGTTGGGCCTCCAAACTGCCACCATAAGCAATGTCGCCACGCCCTGTCATTGCACCACCACTGACAACCAGCTTGAATCGTTTACTAGCAACCAATTTGTCTTCAATCTTCAATCCAGATGATAAGGCATCACCAAGTAAAGTAAATGAGAGACCAGCAGTTGCATTATTTCTTCTAAAATTAGTAAATCTTGTCTCACTGCGTAATGTATAAGCCAAGTCCTTCCCCACAGTTTGCAAATCAAAACCTAATGAAGTAGCTTTCCCTTTCCCATGCTTAACCGAACTGGATATTTCCATCTGAACATTAGCATCCTTTTTATCTTTAGTAACCTGACCGGAGAAAGATAAAGGTATCTTTTCCTTGAGAACGAACAATCTTTCTACATTCAACCCTTCATAACCCACATCATGATCCCATCCGTGAGTTTCTAAAACAGGTCTTACAAGCCACTGATTTGATGACGAATCAAGATAACGATACCGGTGAGTGGGGTTATCAGAATCAAAAGAAGCAGGCAGGGCCAAATCTGGCATGGGAACAGGAACAGAAGCTGCACCGCCACTTTCTTCTTCCACATTTTCACTATGGTCACTTGGCAGATCTTTTGCTGATTCTGCCATTTTCTTCAACATTTTCCGTCGCTTTTTTTCTTCCTTCAATTGCTTCTTCATCAAAAGCTTCTCTCTATACTCTAACTCATCAAAATATGCTTTCTTATGAGCTTTAGATAGCTTTTTCACCTGGGCCTTAGTTAAAGGTTTAAATGGCGGCAAGTCGTCATCTTCATTTTCATCATCAGACTCTGATGATTCATCAAGGTCATCATCAAGACTGTCCTCATCACCAAACTGCTCCTCTGGCAACTTTAATTGCGGTCTTGATTGGAGAAGGGTTGACAAAAGAAAAGGTAATGGAGGCGCTCTTGCTCGAGCTACATATGGCTTCCCAGGTGGACTATCTTGTAACTTGAGAAGAGCATTGGCTTCAGCCAGAATTTTAGAGGCAAAAGATAGAAGTAACAAATGAGGTTTCCAAACCTGGCCATTTGGCAATACTCTCTGGCCAGCTCTATTTGTTCTGCAAGCAGAATGGTTCTCCACCAAGGATACAGGATTCATGAGACGCATGTCACCAGCTGCTTGACGAATGGCTTGCTGCACAACATGAGAACGTTGAGTAACAAACATGTCATAACTGGAAGCAGTACCATTAGGGCCTTCAGGAGGAGCAGATGCTGCATGAGTCAGAACCACAATGGCATTGAACCAAATGGATGGCCCAAAAATTTCAGTAATTGTGCGCAAGAGTGGCATATCACTAAAATCCCTGCTCTGCATGTCTAACCTATCAAGATACAACACAATATCAGGTGGAGTTTTCTTAATAAAGTGCTTAACAGACTGGAGAATCTTCTCATTGCTTCGCTGGTCTGCCCAGGAAGGTAGAAGTCCCGGCGTATCAATGACCCGTACCTTAATGCCCTGCACTGTTCCCACAACATCCTGAACCTTCTTGGTTCCCATATGAAAAGCACTGGTATTAAACTTAACCTCATCAAAAATAGAATTGATGGTAGCACTTTTACCAACTCCCGTCTTTCCAAGGACCATTATTGTACAAGAGAAATCAAGTGGCTCCTGACCTGCTGCTTCGAGCTGCTCAGCCATTGCACTTGCACGATCAAAGCTAAAAGCACCAACACGCCCCCCATTCCTTCCTCTGAGTTGCTCAGCCAGTCCTAATCTATATAAAACTTGAGCTACAACAACATTATGGGGAGTTTGCCCAAGCCTATGAGCCAACCGTAAAAACTTCACCCTGATCATCTGAAGTTTCTCGCGTGTCTCATCATACTCCTCAGCCTCCCCACTCGAGGAGTCCTCCATTTGCTGGGACTGACTATTAGATACAGTACCATTAGCACGAGGCTGCTGCACTACCCGAGATGCAGGTTCCAGTAATGGAGCTGCACGACCAAGGCCAGTTGGATGAACAGGAGTGGGCCCACCGGCAGCAGAATTTTCAGATGAAGGACGAACAGAAGTAGGCACAGTACCAGCAGACCTTTCAGATGAAGAAGAAATATCTGCTGCAGGTTGAACATGTTGCTCTCCAGGCACTTGAATAATCTTCTCCTGTATGCTTTCAGGCTCCTCAACCACAGAAGTGTTGTCATGATCTCTATGCTGTTCAACAGAAATCTGAGATTGATCATCCTTATTACTTGCTTCCTTTGGTTCAGCTGCACTAGCCTCCTGAACAGACAGTGACTGATTAGTAAAGGAATTTTCCAAAAAGGGTGGTGAGCTTCCAGCTTCAGCATAGCCATTTCCACAATCTCTTATTTCAGTATTTTGAATGCCATCAGTACTCATTTCTTCACCATTTCTATCTTTGTGACTCATATTAGTGCCCAGAGAATCATCCTTCATATCCCTAGCTACTTCATCTTGATGTTCTATAGTCATGTGAGCTGAATTGTCGTGTACTTCTTCTGGTGTATCATCTTGAATCTCACCAGAAGGATCAACTGAAGCATTTAACTTTATCTCTATCTTGTCATCTCCAAGTTCAGGATACGGGGCGCACTCGTTCAAGTCCCCAGCATCAGTACCTTGGGCTGGAATGATCTCACTGGATTCAGATTCCATAATAGCCTCAGTAGCAACACCATCCACCTCACCTGTGCTTCCATTGTCCAACACTATACCACCATTCTCTCTAGGAGTCATGAATTCAGAATCATCAATTTCAGCCTTCTCCCTCACCAAACCAGAATTTCCATCCACCATAGAAACATTATCCTGAACTAACATCTCTCTGTCAGAATTTAACCTAGATTCTTCCTTTCCATCACCCCCATCACTACTCTCCAGATTATCATCCCCCACACCACACGACTCATCACAAATTTCTCCATCTCCAGGCACTCCAGAGTCAACACCATCCAAATGAACATAATCATTTCCCTGCCCATCCCTTTCCTCCAAGTCCTGCTTAGCAATTACTTCATCTTCCCCGAGCTTCCCAGAGTCAGTATCAGCCCCAACAGCCTCCTCAAAGGAATCGGGCTCCTGCACGGCATCTGGAGTATTTCCATCCACCAAAGCAGAAGTCAATGCACTACCGGTTTCAGTATCATCTTGTTCATCAACTACCGCATCCTCCGAATTGAGTTTGGATCCCTGATCATGGACCTGCTCCCGTGGCTCCATTGCCTCCTGAAAAACATCCTCTGCTTCTAAACCCTTCGCTTGATCAGACCCCGCTACACTCTCCTCAGAAACCACTTCGCCCACTCTCTTGCTCTCTCCCTCGCCATTGGCACCAAAACCATCAGCCTCATAATCCATAACAAAATCCTCGATGTCACTCAAAAACCCTAGATTCATCAAGGGGGGGGTGGGGGGTGGGGGGAATCAGAAAGCCATACAACCGACTAATACTGATAAGAAAATATGGAGGCGGAGGAACGAAAAACACAAATTAAGAATACTACTATTCACAATTGCAAGTTTGAACAGCAATAACAATCAATTAAAATCGAAGCCCAATACAAATTAAGCGTTACAAATAAAAACAATAATAATGTTGAGAGTGGAGAGTAATGGAATAACGGAATGAAGTAATGAGGGGCAGGTGATTAGGGTTTAGCATAAATAAAATAAAGTGAAACAGAATAAAACACTGAATGAAAAAGAAGATAACAGGAGAAATGCTAACCAGTGTATTATAGGTGGATTAGAGAGAGGGAGAGAGAAAGAGAGAAAGAGAGAAAGAGAGTGTGAGTGAATGAGGTTGGGGTGGAAATGAAATGGAGGTTGAGTTGAGAATGGGTATTTCATAACACGAGATGAGGGTTTCTTTACTCGTTTGGGTTAGCGATAGCAATTGCAATTGCAATATGGCAGTAAAGTGGTGGAGTGAAATATAGAGATACGGACAGATGAACGGCTGGAGATCGCGGTGAGGAATATGGATCGGACGGTGAGGAGAGGCTCATAGGAATCGTCGTCAAATACGCAAGTCAGGGTGACGTGGATGAAAAGTGGAATAGCGTTTCTCCTGTTATAGATTTGATCATGTGGCTTGCGTTTCACATGGGGATGGGTAGGGTAAGTTCCAAATACTAATATTTTATTTAAAACTTACTAGTATTAAGGTCATTTATTTCAAAGACTATTTGCTTATTCTTAGAAAAAAAAATTATATGAAAATGTTATTTTTGGATATTTTCAGTAATACTATCTCATGATAAACGTGTCTCAATCTCATATTCTAAAAAATAAGCAAATAATCTATGAAATAAATGTCCCCTAAGTTATATTCTTTTTTTTTAACTTTACTACATTTCTTATAATGTAATTAATCTAGGATTGCCGTTTAAAAAATCCAACAAGGCAATTTTCTTTGACTTTATATTTTGTGATGATGGTTAATAAAAATCAAAGTCAATATCTTTTTCATGTGAGACTTTATCTTCAACAACATGCAAGGTTAAGACAAGAAAATGTTTATAAATGTTATCATTTGATGATAAGTATGTAATATGTACATAAATAAAATAAAAATGTATGTCGATAAATATTTGATCATGTTTAAAATGGTCAAAGGTATCAACATCAATTTTATCACAAATTACTTTGTTTTTTCAATTAAAGTGTTGTGTTTTTTTTAAATAGTCATTTTCGTCTATGAATGTATAAAGTATAAACAAATTCGTTTCCAGAAGATGAAAATTTAAATTTTAGTATCAAAAGTGAAAAAAAAATGCAACAAATTAATCAATATTATACTTATTATTATTATTTTTATTCTAACTTATATTTGTTTTCCTATTTTTTTAAATGTTTTTTGTAATATTATACTTGCAACGATTAACAAAGGGTGAAAGATGAAAATTATATTATATTTTGAATAGAACGTTAATAAATTTGTTCATGAATGTGTAGAATACGGACAAATTCATCCTTAAATATGTCACATAAGTTCTTTCAATAAATGTAACAGACGAAATGTATGAACAAATTTATCATACTTTTTCACTTTTTTAAGAACTAAAATTTAAATTTACATCTTTCAAAAATAAATTTATCAATTTTACACATTTAGAAAAGAAGGTAGTTATTTACTATTATTTTTTTTAACAATATGTTGTTGTTGTCATTTGTCAATTATGTTTGAGGCGCGGGCTATGATGGACCACTTGTAGTAACTGTTAGATTTATGTTAAGCTCACAATAATACCGTGCATCCTACACATAGAATCTTTTCCAATCCTCCTTCTACAACTCCTCTACACCGTGTCTTTTTTGATTTTTTTTTCTCCTATTCTCCTGCATCTCCGCTGCTGTCGATATTAGCGATGCTTCTAGCGGCGCACCAAAACACACTTCTAGTGCTTCCTCATCTTCACGGTGGAAGCGATGGTTTTGCCGAAGTTGATTTGTTGAAGAAATGAGTAACATCCCCAGTAACCAACAGATCCAGATCCAGTTAAACCCAATGCTCGCGCTCCTTCCTTTCGCTGTTTCCGACAAGATCCATGTAACCCCTCCGGTGTCACTTCCCGTCAAGTCTCCGACGAAACCCAATGTGCGCTAGAAAGAGTTCCCACCGCAGCAATCTTCGAGTATCGACAGCGGCGGAGACGAGGATCCCAACAAAGATGGTGGCGGTGATGCAAAAGAAGAGAAAGGAGAAGCAGGAGAGAAAAAAAAAGTGGCGTCGCGCCAGAAATCGCCTCTGGCAACGACTCAAGGTGGAGAAGAGTTGCAGATAGGGAGGTGCGGAAGAGATCCTATGTAATATGATGCACGATATTATTCTGAGCTTAAAATGAATCTAACGGTTACTAAAAGTGGTCCAAATTAAACCACTTTGTTTACCATAACAACGGCCTATGTTTCATTTCATACTAAAACTTTTTTTTACCTAATGTCTCACACTGAAAAAAATAAAAAAGAAATAAGTGGAGAATGAAGTGACAATTTTGTAGATAAAGTAAAAAAAAAAAAAAAAAACAGAAAATGTTCTGTTTTTTTTTTTTTTTTTTCTAATAGTAAACTAGGATTTGGGGTTAATACGGCTCGGTTAAAGCATGACGTAGGGCCGATGCGTTGTTGATCGATATTGGTTTTGCTGAGATCCACCGTCGATGGTGGCCGGAGCTGCTTTAACGAAGCCTCCATTCGAGTTTCCTTCCAATTTCATTTTCTATTCCCATTCATCGTCACTGACGCTGACATGGATGATGAAGTTGTTCAAGTTACACTTACACACTTCACATTCACATGGTCTTTCTCTGCAATGCCAATGCCATCTCCCTCATTCCAAACCCTCAAATCCCCCCACAACCTCTGCATCGTCAAGTCCCTCCTCTCCAGCCCTTCCCTCTCCGACGCCGTTTCCTCTCTCGACCTCTTGCGCCTCAAGGGCATTCGCTTACCCTCTCACTTTCTCGCCACCCTCTTGCGCCACTGCTCCAAAACCAGGTCTTACCGAGAGGGCAAATTCATTCACCTCCACTTGAAGCTCACCGGTTTCAAACGCCCCCCAACGCTTCTGGCTAACCACTTGATCTCCATGTACTTCAGCTGCGGCGATTTCGCTCAGGCACGCAAGGTGTTCGACAAAATGGGCGACAGAAATTTGTACACCTGGAACAATATGATTTCTGGGTATGCTAAACTGGGCTTGATGAAACAAGCTAGGAGCTTCTTCTACCAAATGCCTCACAAAGATCATGTATCTTGGAATTCAATGGTGGCTGGATATGCACACAAGGGCAGATTTGCTGAGGCTTTGAGATTTTATGGACAGTTGAGGAGATTGTCTGTGGGGTATAATGAGTTTAGCTTTGCCAGTGTCTTGATTGTTTCTGTAAAGTTGAAGGATTTTGAACTTTGTAGGCAGATCCATGGGCAGGTTTTAGTTGTTGGGTTTTCGTCCAATGTAGTTATATCCAGCTTAATTATTGATGCTTATGCCAAGTGTGGGAAGATGGAAGATGCGAGGAGATTATTTGATGACATGCCTGTGAGGGATGTTCGTGCATGGACGACATTAGTTTCAGGTTATGCTGTGTGGGGGGACATGGAATCGGGTGCTGAGTTGTTTAGTCAGATGCCTAAAAGCGATTCCTGTTCGTGGACATCTTTGATTAGAGGTTATGCAAGAAATGGTATGGGTTATGAAGCACTTGGAGTGTTTAAACAAATGATCAAGCATCAAGTTAGACCTGATCAATTTACACTCAGTACTTGCCTCTTTGCTTGTGCCACTATTGCTTCACTGAAGCATGGCAGAGAAATACATGCTTTTTTGGTGCTTAATAACATCAAACCAAATGCTATCGTCGATTGTGCTATTGTTAACATGTATTCGAAATGTGGAAGCTTGGAAACTGCCAGGCGAGTCTTTAATTTCATTGGAATTAAGCAGGATGTAGTCTTGTGGAACACGATGATATTGGCACTGGCTCACTATGGGTATGGTATAGAAGCCATTATGATGCTATATAATATGCTAAAATTAGGAGTGAAGCCAAATAAGGCCACTTTTGTTGGCATTCTAAATGCTTGTTGTCATTCTGCTCTTGTTCAGGAAGGGCTTCAGTTATTCAAGTCCATGACTAGTGAGCATGGTGTCATCCCTGACCAAGAACACTATACACACTTAGCTAATCTTTTGGGTCAAGCTAGATGTTTTAATGAATCAGTGAAGGGTCTGCAGATGATGGATTGTAAGCCAGGTGACCATGTTTGTAATTCTTCGATTGGTGTATTTAGAATGCATGGGAATATAGATCATGGGGCAGAGGTAGCTGCTTTCCTTATTAAATTGCAGCCACAATCTTCTGCTGCCTACGAATTACTTTCAAGGACATATGCTGCACTTGGGAAATGGGAATTGGTTGAGAAAATAAGACATATTTTGGATGAGAGACGGGGCAGGAAAAGGTCAGGCTATTAGTTGGATTGAAATTGATAATAAGGTTCATACTTTCACTGTATTAGATGTGTCACATCCTCTGAAGGAAACGACATACTCAGCTTTGTGGGCACTTAGTAACCGCATGGAAGTCCATGCCCGTTAACATGTGAAAGTTAGATAAAAAAAATTCCCAGTAGATCATTTTTTTGTAGAGAGCAGGAAAATAGTTTCCATTTACTAAGTTATTATTCTTTTTCTTTTTCACTTTCTTTTTGCTGATACCAGATTCTGCAGAGTTAAACTTCCACATTGTTATACCTATTACTTATTAGATGTTTCCTCCTTAAAAACCGAGGAGGAATGAGGACACTGGTGGGTGGGAAGAACCGAAGAAGACAGATGATTTTAGTGAAAAATTTCTTGCTTCCTTCTTTTCTCCCATTGTTTTGTTTGTATTTTTCACCAACTGAATGAAATAACAATAAATTTCCCCTATCAAAGATCTTCCTTATTTTTTCCAAAGCACATCTCTTTCCTTATATGACGTTGAATCTTTACCGAAGAGCATGACCATGGAATATGGGAATGCTAATTGTGAAATTACAAATCGAATTCCTAATGGTCATTGAGAGGTGAGAGATTCCTGTGTGAGCATTTGATGGAGGAAATTTTCACGTTGCTCTGGTTCACAAATATTCAGCTCATTCTCTGAAATGCTAAATGTTGAATCGCGTAGGGAACGATGAAGCAATATATGATAGTGAACTGTTAGTGGTGTTTTCATCAGTTTGATGTTTTATGTAAGGCTCAGGGAATTGAATTGGATTCCTTATAAGATGGTTTTTTCCACATATAGGAATAGAAGCTTACTTAGCATCTATATTTCTATATTATTATTCTATAAAAGAAAGGTTGGATCATGCATCCGCGTATCATGTCAATAATATGCAGTATGCACTATTATTAATGAAAGAGATCAAGTTCTTCACAGGTTCTTGCTTTATGTTTAATTACATTTTCTTCTTAAATATATAAAACGTGACAGATGACAAACATGAACAGAAAACAAAATTAAGCTAGAAAAGCCACGCTAGACTGATAGATTCATGACAATATTCATCATCACACCAAAACCAGAGGGTAAAACTTGGAACAAGTGACCTGTGGTTTTGATATCAAGTTTGAGGCTCTAGTTTGCAAGTTACGAGCAAATCTGGAAGAGATTCTCATTTTCTATAAGCCTATACTACTCATATCCATGTGTCTAATTAAAATAAGGTCTGATCATTTGTTTCTTAATATCTTCTCGCTATCGCAGATAAATCTGGCTGTCAAGGAAAAATATTAAAAGAAATAAAATTGGTCTTACTTTTGTTTTTTCAATACGTGATCATATGTTCTCGATTAAAATTGGTCATATTAAATGAATAAACAAAGACAAATACCAAGTCAGAGAAGCTTCAACAATCAACAGCCATACAAGTGGACCAACCAACAATATATATTCTCGATTATAACTCCTTGCCAATAATTAGAGCGAAAGTTCCCACGACGTTAAAGACAAAAACAGGCTAATAGAGGAGCCCTTCCTATCCAAAAGCCAAAATTCTTCGAGATAACCAAAACAATTGAGTGAAGAAAGCTCAAGAAACATTTCATATTTCTCAACCTTTGTCCAATTCGGCAACTCTATTCACATTGATAAAAAAAAAAATCAATCCTAACGAGACAATGCCTTATTATACTAAGTCCCACCACCACCAACAAGGTCATAACCTGAACCAGCTAACTCCAGCAACAACAACAAAAGAAGAGGAAGAACTAGGAATTCCTTTTATTGTTGTTGTTGTTGTTGTTGTCCTTGCCCCTCTCCTCATCTTTGATGGGTTCCGAGGTCTCCAAACAGGTTGAGAGACGAAAGGCGATCCACACGGAGGAAAAAACTCTGTCTGATCTTAGAAACTCTGGGGAATATTACCCTGGCTCAGATTACCATCCCTCAGACAGAAAAGAATGGATGTCTGAGCTCAACCCTGAGAAAGTTGTGATAAAACAAATTGTTTGGCCTGGAACCCATGATTCTGCAACCAACAAGATTGGCATCCCATGCATCACTCGGCCTTTTGCTCAATGTCAATCCTTGTCCATCTACCAGCAGCTTGTGTTGGGGACAAGGGTGATTGACATTCGGGTGCAGGAGGATCGCAAAGTGTGCCACGGAGTCCTTGTTACATATAGCATCGACGTTGTCATCAAAGATCTCAAGAAGTTCTTATCAGAAACTCAGTTCGAGATCATCATGCTCGAGGTTAGAACCTATCAAGCACTACACTCATATCTTAAATTTGCTTCACGTATCTTATATGTATCAAATACTGATATTATTGGATACTTTAATGATACGACGAAGTATCCAAGTCTTTAAAAAATTTACAAAAATCCAATGCATTATAAGAGACATAGAAGCCTTCTCCTTTCATGAACAAAAAACGGAAATTGTCCTCATTATAGATTATTTCAAGAAAGCAGTGAGATTGATAATATTATTCCAATAATGTTCAAGAAATATGTTCATAATTTGGATTCACAGAAATGTAATTATACATACGTAGATATGTATCTTATATTTATCATATCCAATCTAACTTTAGAATAATTGTATCGCTGTATTGGATACATATTATATCTTTGCATCATATAGGTTAGAACCGAGTTTGGGCACGAGGACCCCCCGGAATTCGACAAGTACCTTGAGGAACAACTGGGGGATTACCTAGTTCCCCAGGATGATAAGGTTTTTGAAAAGACAATCGCAGAGGTGCTACCAAAGAGAGTTATATGTGTTTGGAAGCCAAGAAAATCGCCACAGCCTAAGGCAGGGAGTCCTCTGTGGAGTGCAGGGTACTTGAGGGATAACTGGATCAACACTGATTTGCCATCAACCAAGTTTGAGAGCAACATGAAGCATTTGAGTGAGCAGCAACCTGTTACGTCCAGAAAATACTTCTACAGGGTGGAGAATACCGTTACGCCTGTGGCGGATAACCCCGTTCTGTGTGTCAAGCCTGTCACTGAGCGCATTCATGGCTTTGCAAGGCTCTTCATTAGTCAGTGCTTCTCCAAAGGGTATGCAGATAGACTGCAGATTTTTTCTACGGATTTCATTGACCAGGATTTCGTTGATGCATGCGTTGGACTCACACGTGCCAGGGTTGAGGGTAGAGCCTGAAAATTGAAATTATGCTCGTAAATCTTCTTGTTCATGGTTCTGTCTCTTTTATGTAACAGTGTAGCTGGATCATATGGCTGATGGGGTCACATAATATTTGGTGGAAATTTCTGATGTGGTAATAAACAGTGGTTTGTGCTGTGGTGTCATATGAATGCAAATCCAACCAGTTTTAATTTTAACTTGCATTCGTTTCATTTTTGTGGGTCCTACATGTTCAAAACCGTATCTAGGATGACAACAGAGGAAATTACACTTACATTACAGGACAGAGAACTGAAAGTATCAAATATACAAACATTAAAGTTTGTTTCCAGTTATTTCGTCCTTCACAAAACTGTAGACGTGCACTCAAATCCTTTGGTGACTTCAGTGTCTTTTTTGGTTAGTTTTGGTCCAAGAATAATGGAATGCCTTGCTACACAAGGCAAATTAAGCTGCGACATTACTATATTATAAAATCTTGGATAAGCTTTTAAGTCAAGGTATACACGAAATTAAATCATGAAATTTGCAAGTATCTATCCGTTTACTTGTTAACATTATTAAAAAGCAAATTTAATTATTTAACTCTTACAACTGTCCATCAATCTTTATCTAATTTTTTAAATCAAGTAAACTCCTAATTTTGACAATAATTGTCGGTTCTTAAATTTCACAAACATAAATCTATTTTTTTCCACAACATTTTTCAACGTGATGATGTCTCCCTAATCTCTTACAAGACACTAGTTCTTAATAACGAAGTTTAAGTTTAATCTCCAATTCTGTTCTGTCAAAAAAAAAGTCCAATCTCCTTCTCGACTATTTATTTTTAAAGTGCCAAATAAACCAATCATAGCACATCAGACTGATAGTCTTTTGAACAATGTATTATAGTACCGGAGAAAGTTAGACCCAAGAAAACATTGATCTTTTTTTTTTGTTTCTTCGGTTGGTAAGTAAGGGCGGGGCTGTCGTGTAATCAATGCCATTAGAGAAGAGGAATGATACTCTTACGAGTTACGACTGCTAGCATACAAAAATTTTAGAATTGAAGGACTTACAAGTTACAACTTAAAACAGTTCTTTGATAAATTTTAGGAATGATTGTTAATAAATGGTTATTTGTTTTGTAAGTGAAACTATGAGGTTTGTTTGATTCACTTTTATGTTTTGTATGAATTGAGAATGAAACATAGAGGAAAGAAATAGGGGATAGAAATAGAGAAGAAATAAATAAAATATATATGTTTTTTGGATGGATAGAAATGAGAATATATTAGAAAAATATAAAGCTAAACCTAAAAAATGAAAACAAAGGGAGAGAGATCATTCCTCCTATTTCGTTCCAATTTGGAAAGAGGAGAGAATGTTTTCTAGTGGGTTCTACATGAATAACTTTTCTCTTTTGTATTGTTTTTCAAACAAATGATAGAAAATTAATATTTTTTTATCATATTTCTCACTTTTCGATTTTTTTTCTTCACTTTATTTCTATCCGACAAATAAGAAATTAGGAATAACAATAAGAATAATGGATGTGATGATAATAGTGATGAAACCAATAATATAATTTTATTCCACTTTATCACATTAACTTGAGAAATATCTCTTGTATTTAGTGTGATAAAATAATTTTTCAAACAATGTTAATATTCCCATAATGCAACGAATCATATTTCTTCCCAATCCTAAAAAAAAAAAAAAAACATTTCTTCCCAATCCAAGAAGGTTCATAGTTCCGACAAGATTTGTCGCCACAATGCTTTAAAAACAGAAAATTGGAAGAGGTGGAGTCAAAACGTACTCAATGAATTCCATTGAGTGAAATATATCATCACCAAGGAGCTGGGTAATGGCCTAATGGGTATGATGTTGCACAAAAGACAATGAATGTGATAATACCTCTGAACAAGTTGCTACAAAGCAAATACAATCATTGAAAAAAAAAAAAAAAGGTGTAATAGTGGATCCAAAAACAATAAACCAAGATTTGAACAGAGTAGATGCTGAAGAGCAATTGTATTAAACAATATTTGCTGAATTGGTGCTGAGAAAAACAACACCACACCAAGTTTATAAACGCAGTTGGGGCGTACCTTACCCAAGGTAACCATGTGCTCAAATGATGATGAACCACAGCAAAACCCTACCGTTAATTCCAACAAAGTCAAGCCTATAGATTAATGTGCTGCTTATTTAATAGGCCAATAGTTGGATCAATAGTTGAAAACTGATTATTTAACCATAACTTGTTGCGACCAAAATTGTTTTAGGGAAATTAATTAAAGCAAAATAAACTGAATTGAGGGCCTTGAACGCCAAGAGTGGGCCAGGGTCTTAGTATTCTTGTTCGATGGGATGAATCTTGAGTTAGTCCTACAACATTTAGTTTGTGAAAAAAGAAAATATGGAGGTGACCAAATTAAGAGATAAGGATAAATGTTGATTTGAAGAGTTATTATTCAAATAAAAAAATAAGCACTTGGAACTAAGAGCAATTCGTAAGTCAAGGGATGTTTATGAAGATTCGCTTCCTCAAAAGTCAAAGTAAAGATATCATTATTGTGATCAGTTGATGATATAGTCAATCAATTAACAAAGTAATGGAAAAATAGATAAAGAAATGGATTTTGAGTGAAATATTTTTTTCATACTTTTTGTGTTGGATTAAAAAATTATATTTTTTTACTAATTTCTTTTATTATAAAATATTTAAACATAAATTACTTTATTTCAAAATTAATTTTGTAAAATAAATTTTATGTAAAATATTTTTTCAATTTCTCACCCCAAACTCACACATATTAAGAAATTAATTATAAAAAAATGAGTTGAAAATAAATTTAGATATTTTTTGTGTTGAATTAAAAAAATTATATTGAATTTCATTACTTACTTTCAAAATAAAAATATTTAAATATAAACCATTTCACTTTAAAATCAATCTTAACAAAAACTAATTTTATAAATGCTCAATCAAACAGTTCAATTTTAAAAATAAAACAGGCTATTCTAGTTTAGCACAATTTAGAAAATGTTTGTCAAGAGAATAATTTTATGAGAAGTTTTGTACAATTGGCTATACCAATATAATGATTCCAATTCAGATTTGTACGCACATTTTATTTTAAGTAAACAGAAGAAGCAGCATAACACAGCAGCTATAAAAAGTGGATATCCTAGAAATATAAATTGAAGTTAAAAAAAATATCAGTTCAAAATTTATGAACAGGCGTGTATAAATCAATATATATTTTATCATTAACCATGCATTTTTCACATGATTTAGTTATTTAAATTTAATCCTTTTAAAGTGGGGAGATGGGTAAAGTATTTTCACTATTTTTTTCACCAAGAGGAAAGTAAAAAGAACACAGCACAAACCGAAACTAATGCCCAATGGCAATGGAGATAATGCCCAATTGCCTATGCCATGGCATCTGCTAACGAAGCACTACGTAACTGTGAAGGACATCTATCCCAAACAGTAAATTATCTACCCACTAATTTAAAGAAAGCATTTTTTAAGTGTAATCCACGTTTTATTTCAAAAAAAAAAAAGTGTAACCCAGGCCACATTTTTTTTGGTAATTAATGTAACCCACATTGAATTAACGGTTAATAAACCCTCATTTTTTTTACTTTATTTGTATTTCCCATTTAAAGGAGTTAAACCCTTATTATCTTTAAGAAGATTAAAATTAGAGGGGCCAAAATGCTTGCTTACTGACATGTTCTGAAAGTCACATACTAGTTAAACAATAACATACCATTCATTTGTCAGAGTGATTTTTTTATCCATAAGAATTAAAATTAAATATTAACAAAAATTTTATAACCATTCACCTGCATTATGCAATCGACTGAAGTATTAGACCCCTTAAAAATTGTCACAACGATTTAAAGCAAGAAATAATAACTCTTAAAAAAATTGTCTAAAAAAAGCACTTTTGAAATTAACCAATCTAATGCTTATATTTTTTTTAAAAAAATAAACAGTGCATTTTTTTTTATTTTGTTACTTCAATTTTTATTGCTTTTAAAATAAATTACAGTGATCAGCCTCGTTCGATTCTACGGATTGGAATTTTGCCTAGATGTGCAATATTTTAGAAACTGATTATGTAAGTAGGGTGGTTTAATAATTAATTGTTGATTTATGGATGATTTTATCATGTTGTAATCTTTTTTTTTCTTTCAAGTCATTATATCTAGTTGTCCACTACTGTGACTCACTCAATTTAATGTTGCACTGTAACATAAGTGTCATATGACAGTATGACTGTTTCTGAAAGGAATATCCTTGATCCTACGAATAAAAGACACATGAATTTCAGCCTTTATAAAACTTGAATCTCAACCTTTAATTTTATTTTTTAAACCTTTGTAAAATTTAATAAAATATGAGAAAATAAAATTTCAGCTAGTAGAATGATTGTGTTTTGTTTAGCAGCAGAAACTGAATATTGGCAGCATTCCTTTTATAGATTACTAACAATCAAATTCAAGAACAGCACAAGTGCGTGGAGGACCGCAGCAGAATAAATAGCGTTTTGATCTGTTCTTTTTGTTGAGTCTCTTCTCTTCATGTCATTTCATATTTATGTGTTAATAAAACGTGTTTTGTAAATTGTAATTGCATGTGCTGCCGTGCTGGCACTATTATCTTCTACTTTAATCAGATTTAGGACTTGTTTGTTTCTTGTTTTAAAAATATAAAACAAATTACAAGAAGGCTCAAGCATTTACCTCTAATATTTTTTTTTCGTTCATTTTTTGTAGATGATAATTTTTGCACATACTATTTCGTCTACGTATTTTTATTATTATGGAGCACGTATTTTTTGAGTTTTTATGCCAATTAATTTAATATTTTATTAATTATATTAAATATAGTAAAATATTTATAAATTATTATTAAATGATTTTTTATCCAACATGATGCATATATATGAAGATGAATCATCCCTTATTATGTGATAAGATGAGAGGAAAAAGACAATAGGTGCGTATATTTTCAAAATCTTTCTAGACAAAAATTTGATGATGTCAAAGAGATAGTCAGACACTCATCATAAATATATAAATAAGTAATCTATATAACAAACTAAAACAATATTAAGTTTTGAAGTATAATATATATTCTGCAGTAAAAAAAGTATAATATATATTCGGTAAAAAAAGTATAATATTACGTGTATATATATATATATATCAATAAATATTAAATGTTAATATTTTTTAATTTTTATTAGTAGAAACTATTGAATATGTGATATTTTTTTTCTCTTCGTTCTCCTTTAACTAATATGTACACGTTTGTATCCACGTAGACTTTAATTAACTCAAATTAGAATGGTTTTTAAAATTAAAATTCAAAATCAAAAGTGTCTCGATTCAATAAAGGATTATCTAGTTTAACTTTTTCACTTCTTGTATACCTTTTTTTTAATTCAAATTATATGATATGCTTTAAATTGAATTAATTCATATATTCCTCATCACCCTAGAATTAGACCTGTGATTGAAGCCTGATGATGATATAAGACGTATTATCTCCATTATCTACTTAAATATTTAACAAATTTTAATTAGACCGTTGATCTGTTATATCTTTCTTTCCCTCTATAGATCCAAATGTGTTGCCTCCCTTTGGTACCAAGACTCGTAGTTTTTAATTTTTGCTATACCAAGACTTATAGGTTTTAACCTTAGAGTGACCCATCATCAATTGCATATTCAATATGAAGCTTACAAAAAGTTGTAAACCATAAATGCATTTTAGTAAGTGGTAAGGAGTTAGGACCACATAATGAAAAATGGTAAGCCTATCCATTTGAATAGTGTGATGAGTCAGCAAAGAACATGATCCAACGGATAAACAACTTTTCACAACCTTGACTTGTACAACCTTTTGGCATATTTATCCGTATATTACGCTTTAGTTTTTTTATTAGATAAAGTTTAGGTGTATCACAGAGATCTAAATCTCAAAACTCAAAACAATATATTTTGCACAATTATTTATTAGTAACAGTAAAATTGTGTTTTAGAGATAATAATCATGAATTCAAATATGAAAATAATATGTTTAACATATATAAAAGTAATAATATGTATAATATTCTTCTTTCTTATCTTATCTTTATGGGGAATCTCATACAATACAATGAAATAAGTAATTTTTTTTATTTAATCCACATCCTTTTTTAATATGTCACTAATCTTTGTTGCCTTACATTTCCATTTTTGATAAGCACTCTAGTCTAGTGCCATTCAAGTGTTCTATAAAATGACACTCCCCACATCATTCTTCTTAACCCTAATCCAGTATCCACCTTCAATCACCCCCCCTCCCCCCCTTCCACCCACACGTTTTCTTTACTCCACGAGCCCTTTCAGTGCCAAATTTTCTAGAAAAATTGTTTCCACTTCTGTTCACTCTACAACTGAAAACAGAGAACTCTGTTCTTGTGCTCAAAAAACAAAAAAATGGCTTCCCTCTATGACGTGCTTGGAATTTCAGTGGGTGCAAGCTGCATCGAAATAAAGGCGGCTTACAGAAAGCTGGCAAGAACACACCATCCTGATGTTGTGGCCATGAATCAGAAGGAAAGCTCAGCAAACCAATTCATGATGATCCATTCAGCTTACTCAACTTTGTCTGACCCAGAGAAGCGAGCTCAATATGATAGAGAAATCTATAGATACAGAAGATCAGCAAATATGGCAGGAAGAAATCAGACATATTCCTATGCTGGAAGTGGAAGGAAATGGGAAACAGACCAATGTTGGTAGCAGATCGTATAGTCATGTACATTATTATTAACCATTTTGTTCTCTATTTTTTTCTTCTCTTCTAAGTTTTTGTTATGACTGTCATTCATTTATGTTTTCCTTATTCACAATACTATCCTAGACTATAGTTCCAGCATACTTACTAGATCTCCTGATTCAAGCTTCGTGTGATTTTAATGCCATGTTGATTTGGTCAGACACCCCTGTTATTACTTATTCAAACTCTATAGTCTATAGCATCTATTTTAGTTTATGTTTTCCACCAAAATACAAACATATTTTATCAACACTCAAAATAATACTTACAAATTTAGAAAGCAAAAATATCAATCACGAGAGCAGTCAGGACATGAGAAAATTGAAGAATAGGAAACCTTTAGGAAAGAAAAGAGCTTTTTCAAATGGGATAAAGAATAGGTAAAAAAAAAAAACACTATGCTCATTCATCCTGACTGTATACAGTAAATAATTTGTGAAGTTTTCTTTTCTGATTTTACAGCTATCCACGATGAAACGTACAATAGAACACAAGAAAAAACATTTACAGAAAGCTGATTTGCTAGTATTTAAACAGGAAATGAGTTTTGCTTAGGTTTTTCCTAAAATTAAATTTGAGGATTAATTTCACAATTATGGTAAAAAAAATACTCCATCATAGACCACAGCAAGACGTTAATATAATAACATTATGGTATATTAGTAAAAGAAAGATACTCTCTCTCTGTCTATATGTTTTATAGATAAATATATAAAAATAAATGAGAAGTTAAAGAAACAGAGAGTAAAATAGGAACTAGAATGAGATATTACTTTTATGACTATAGATAAATAACGGTGGTTTGGGTTCGGCCTAGGAAGGGCTAAGCTGGCCCAACTTCCTTTCTCTCACGCATCTTTTTCAGCTATCAGATCAGAAAGCAATTCTTTCCTATTACAAAAGATACAATAAAGGACAAAAGATAATTTGTGAGTTTGTTTAAATTCATTTCTTGAAAAAAGTATTTGTTTTAATAAAATAAGTATTTTTTATTTTTTTAGTGTATTTGTCTAAATTGTTTTTATTTTATTTTTTTTACTTATTTTGAGAAGCAAATTTTATCTACTTATTTTTTAAAAAAATACTTTTTTTAGAAAATGCTTATTTTAAAATTATTTTTTTTATCAAGTTTAATCAAACCAGCCCAACAAGATATGCAACATTCTGTGTAAATGACATATGACCCACCCAGGAGGACGCGAGCCAATCACAGGCGAATTCTCTTCAAGCCATTACGTGAGAAAACTAGTCTTGTTTTTTGGTAGTATATTTCAATTTATTTGGTTTTTCAAGTTATAGTTTATTTCAAGCATTGATATAATATCTTTTTTATTCCATTTTAATTAAGATATAAATTCTATTTTTTATTATTGAAGTTTTAGTCCTTTATATTTTCTCTTGAGATATTATTTTTTATTTTTTTCCAGTAATTTAGTATAGACTATTCATTAATTAAGATTTTAAGAAAATCAACTGAGTGTATAATGATAAAAATTCTGAAAAAAAACTTGTATAATGACAAAATCACTAATTCATAAAGTCTACACCAAGATTATTAAATATAATATAGTTATACCTAACTAGAGCTGAAATGAACTAGAAATTTATGCCACACTATACCAGTGTTCAAATCAAAATGCTTAAGCCATTTTTTTTTTTTTTTGGAAACATAAACCAGCACTTGCTATGATCTGCCTAGGAAGACATAGGCAAGAATCCAATCAAAGTTTTTTATTAATTATTAGGACAAAATGATAACGACACACACAACAGTACACTTTTATTTTCAAGTAAGTGGGCCATACTCACCACGCCCAGGCCCAGCCACATGAAGGTAGGCCTGTCCCTTCTTCATCCTACACAACTTTCTGAAAAAAAAAAGATTAGGGTAAGGATCTTGAGCAGAAAAAGACGAAAATATGAACAGTGAATATGATTTGGGGTCATTCTATCCATCTTTGAGTAGGGATAATGGGGTAATAACTAGTATATTTAATTATAATTATTTTGCATTTATACTGACAAGAGAAGATATTTCAATCATTAAATATGATTGGGTTGTGAGAATAGCACACATATAATTCTTATAAGTTATCACCAGCCCTAGGCCTAGCATAGTAGCATGTTTACCAATTGTCTTGTAAGTTGGGATAGGACCAACCTCAGGTGTTATTTGTTGACATTCATGATCACTATGCACGATAAAGAAAATAGGATCTTGTTTCCATCACATGTATGTTTGATAATAACATACATATAGCTAAAGAAAATGGAGTGAGGCCTTCGTACATGGATTTATATTAGATTATTTTTTGTTTTTTATAGAAACAAACAGCAATTAATTTATTGATGATTAAGTGGGCTGTTGTTAAGCACAAGGTGGGTGACCACTGAGCAACAAAGAGTAACAAGTTACAAGCCTCCCTCAAAGTGAAGCAAAAAAGCACTTCACTGTGAACAAAAATTAGCTGTTTTTGATTTTCTGCATGGTAGTGAATCCTGATAAATTTTCTGTTTGATTACAGCCAACATCTAGGAAATGAGGATACACTTTTTCAAAAGCCACTGAAAATTTTCAATGCTGTAATTTAAAAATGTGCTAATGTAAAATTATGGAATTTTTTTTTATCTTCATTTGTATGATATGTATATGTTTCGGAACCTTTTTTTTATTTATCTAGTGTCCAAAACGATATATCAACCAAGTTTTGCAGGTTGAGGTCTTGTGGCAGGTAAATTGCATTCATAGAGGATCAGAGATCAGCCAGGATATTGTTGCATTTCCTATTTATTTGGGATTTAGTTTTAGAGCAAATCCCGTGAAGTATAGCTTTGTTAAAGGCCGAAGTTTTGGTCTTCAATTATCGTCAAATTTTGCAAATATGAATGATATTTTTTTTTAGAGAAATATGAATGATATTTATATATGAAAAAAAAATTTGAATAGTTTCCATCCAATTTCTGTATGAGTGTCTCCTCAATGATCTTATTCACAAGCATGAGGGCCTAGGAAGTAATTGATCTTCTCGGATATCACCATTCCACCCCGTACGGTTCGAATTCATGCCAACATCTATAGAATACTTGTTACATGTATTTTCTTTCTTTCCACTTTTTTTATCAGGGCAAATCCTAATATAGTATTAAAATTGTACCTTGATGATTTATTGATCATAATTTTAAATTCAGAAACATTTATGGTCGTTCATAAAGTATAATGGACACTCTTTGCTATTCATCCGAGTGTTTTTTTTTTCAAAGGTAACATAGATATTGTTTTCTAATACTTCTTGTAATGTATGGATTACAGTTTCACTTCATTTGCAAGAGACCTGTTGCTTTTACATGTATTAGAGGCATATTTTTCTTAGAAAGGTATTTTTCCACTTAGTCTTTTACTTTGTTTCTTAATGTGAGTTATAATAAGTCTTGTTGACTTTTTTATTCACTATTATAAATAGAATGATGATGTATGGATGTACTGGAGCATGTTCTTATATTTGTTTTGGAGGATTAGTAAAATTTGGGGACTAAATAATTGATCAAACTATTATTTACATCTTTTTATAAAAGTAATTATATTTTGAACGTGTTCATAATCTTAGACATAAAGTATTTATTTAAATTTTCTTTATAAAAGAAATTCGAGAACAAACTCCCACCACTAAATATACAGACATAAATAAATTTTCCTAAGTTGGCCGTGCAATATCCAAGTTGAACCTAAGATAAAGGGAGATGCTTCATTTTGCATTTTTGCTACTTCATTTTGTTTATGTGGTAACTTCCTTTACTTTTGTTACTTCAATTTTAGAAACTTTTCTGTCTAGTAAAATTGAGATTTTAAACAACACAAAAATATTGGGCTTGAATTTGGTTTAGCTTATAAAAAGCTCCAACCGCGCTTCTGTTGGGGTTTAGATTTCTTGTATATGTTGTTATGATTACTTTGTTGGAAATGAAATGAATTAAATAATATCAAGAATCTTCATCTAAATTATTTAAGATAAAATATAATGAAAATTAAGTGATTAAACATAAATACTTAATATGTTGAAATTCAAATTAAATCATTCAAATAATAATATATGAGTTTAACTCTTAACAAAATTTTGGTTAAGTTTTTTTACTTTTCGGTTGAATTCCGAATTGCTTATGTCTATTTTTTTTTAATAAACTGAAAGATTAAGAAAAAAAATAAGATAAAATATAATGGAATAAAATCGAATTAAATGTATTCTATTCAAACGAACATTTCCATTTCTCGCTCTTTCTAATTTTGGGAGTTGGGACATTAATTTTTCTAGCTCTTATTCTCACAGTTTATCAAATAAAGAAATAAACATTATATTTTATTTTTCCTAAAATAATTAAATAATGATAATTTTATTTAATTTATTTTATATTACCGTATTTCACTTTGTTTACCAAAACATTAATTTCATTTTGTTAATCATGGTTATCGAAACGAGAGTAATGGCGAATGAGATAAAATACTCAGCAAAAAAAAAAACTAAAAAAGGCTAATGAGATAAAATATATCGATTTTATTTGAAGAATAATATATATTAATTAACAATATTTTATAATATTAAATCTAAGTTTTATCTTAATGAATTTACACTTGTAATATTGAATGAATAGCTGTTTGTAAAATGCTCAATTTATAGCACATCATTGGTACAAGTTGCATTAGAACAATTTTAGTGAGAGATCTTGGGGAGGGATTTTAAGTTGAAGATCTCTCTTTTCCAAGATCCACCACTAAAAAGAAAAAGCAGATCTCCACGTGGAGATCCAGATCTTCCACAAGAACTATGAAGATCTGTACGAAATTCAAAAAAAAATAATTTTTTTATATGACAGGATAAAAAAATGAATAAAATAAAATAAAATGAAATTAAAAGTTAAAATTAATTACTTAAAATTAATTATATGCTTTATTAATATTCATATTTTTTTCATATTTTATTAATTAAAATTAATTACTTAATTAATTTAATTAAATTTTAAATATTTAAAAGTGAAGTCCATGTGGGACCCATTAAAATTATCTAAGATCTCAATTTGGGATCTACCAATAAAGGAAAAAATGTTACATATCTTAAAAGATCTTCAATCCTACATGACGATATGGGATCCACCAAAAAGTGGTTTAAGATCCCAATTTGGGATCTACCACTAAAGATGCTCTTAGTAAACTAATGTATAATTTTTGCATAATGTTTGATTGCTAAAAATGTAATTAATGAGATTATTTATTAAAAAATGTAATTAATAAGAAGCTGCTGCTTGCAAAATGCTTCAGTTGATCGAGTATTGAAAGTAAAATGATCGAATTTATTTTTTCTCTTTCATCTGGCCTTTAGACACTCGTTGTATAGGAAAAAAGCGGATAAGTTTCATTTTGCATTTTTGAGGATATGGAGCATTGGAATTTCTTATACACTAAATGTCAGTTTATCAGTTAATTTTGAAAACATTTTATTCTAGCGAGATTAACATTAGTATGTAAAGATGATATAAAATAACATGTTTAATTAGTAAAATAAACAAATAAACAACTAACTTGTTCAATTTCATAAACTTCTTTGTTTTTTTTCTTCTTTTTTCTTGTTATGAAAAGTGACCATGACAAAGTGCTCTCCACTACCTTAACACTATTATGTCAATTTTGCCTAAAAAATGTGATCGTGAAAATGAGTTGTATGTGATGTAAAAAACTAGTCCAAAGCCTGTTGGGTGATGGAGATATTAAAAGTTGCACTTAATGAAGCCTGCTGATGGTAATTAAGATTCTGTGAACATGCAGCTGCTCTGAATGCGTCTGAGGCTGCTCTGCTTTCTCTTGCAGTATGGCCGAATATGCCTCTCTGCAAGGGTGTCCTCAAAATTCATGTGGTAATTCTTCAACACCTTTTGGTCGCATCTAAACCATATTGCCAAAGCTAGTTCGCAAATAATAGGCCTGCCATACTGCTAGCCTAGCTATTGAACATCACGCCTTTAATAGTGCATGTTTATGTTTATCTTATATAATATAATACCTAAATCAATTCTCCTTATCTCTTATGAAAATGGTTTCTATTATATTCATTAATTAACTTGTTTGTCATTCATACTTTGATCCAAAAAGTCTTATCCCATGTTTGATTCAGAAGGATGAATTGAGATAAATTAAAATGGAAGTGTATGAAATGAAAAGAGATGAAAGACAATAAAAAAATTAGATCATTTGATTGAAATAAAAGAGAGTATAAAAAAAATGAAAATTTTGAATTAAAATAATAGATAAATAATAAAAGAAGAGAGTAAGAAAATAAAATGAAACCAACATCCATTTTAATTGATTGAGTATTAGTAATCAATTATCTAAATTACATAATAAATTGTATAACTTCATTTAATGTTAAATAAAAACAAAGATGAATTAATAATCACCTAATCAATTATACTATAAATATAATTGATTGATTATGTTATCAATTTATCATGAGAAAAAAAAATTAAAGTAACATGAGACGTGTAACAATTAATTTTGACAAATATATTACTTCTTTCACAAAAATCCTTACTTTCACTCCATTTTGAGATGAAAATGAGAAGATATGTATCCATCTTATTTTCAAAACTTTTATCTATCACCGTCCTTCCCTATCACTTTCATCCCTGTTCACCTCAAATCTCTTTCGCATGTAATTCATCCCATGAACCAAACACCTTAGGTTGTCGAATATCTTTCACTTTTTTTCCCAATCTGAGGCTTCCTCTTAGCTTGTTGCAGAATGCACAGTGGTGATCATAAGTAAGGCTGATGTGTTGGCAGGAAATGACGCAATGAAGTAGAGAATAGTAGGTAAAGGTCCCATCAATCATGAATGTTTAAGCAAGGTAACCTTGTCACGTGATCCATTCTTGGCGCGCAGTCCCCATCTCATGACTCATGCTATAATATATCCTGCAACCAGCAGGGAAATCGACGACGCGGTCTTGAATAACTTATAAAAGTGTCGCCATAACCACCCCTTCTGCTATCATTGCCGCCGTTGCCCCCATGTTTCCCATTACCACCATCCCGCTTCTAATTTTGGTGGTGAATGTCGGGCTTCAACTTCAACTTTCTTATTAAAGGCCTGTTTATGTTTTTTTGGTTCATTTCTTTGAGCTTTTGCTTAAATAATGCTGGTGTGTAATATATATCACTCATTCACTTGTGTTACAAATCAAGTTTCTCTTCTCTTCTGCCAATACTTATTCTTATTATACGGAAAACTTGGGCTGGGGGGAAGGGGCAGTACTCTGGAGACAAAATACTTGGAGATTATTTGCTGTTTTGGTTTTGGAATTGATTGTGACAAAACTGAGAATTTCATCTAAGCATGCTACTAGTAAACGTCAAGAACTTGTGGTTGGGGAAGGATCAAGGATGAAGGATGAAGGATGAAGAGAGTAGAGAGGAAAAAACATCACAAATTATAATATTTTTAATAAAATTAACAAATTAATATTTGGTGATAAAAAATAAAAGAAAATATGAAGAACTTAATTATATAAAAAATAAAATAAAAACAGGATTTGCCGCTTTCTATAATCCTGTTAGAAATGATGCCGCTGTTTTCATTAATGTATATTCCCCTTGTTGGTTTAAATTGCAGGCTTCTAGGAAAAAAGCTGAAAATGCCACAAACCTTCCCTCGAAGGATGACTACGAGAACAAAGCAGTATTAATTTGTTGCAGATAGGGCTGTCACTGCTGCAAGAGTTGCTACTACTGTCACGATTATATTATACTTTGTTACCATCTGATTTTATAGGAACTTGTTACTGCTATGAGTTTAATTAATTGTCATTATTAATAATTTGGGAAAGAAATATTTTAAATAAAGTTAAAAAAGCTTAAAAAATAAGGAAAAAAATAATTAACTAAAAAATAGTGAGACAGTTTTTTAAAAAATAAACTGATGGAAGGTAAAATTATAAAAAAAATAAAATATACATATAAGATAATTTTTATTATTAATAGTTATAGATATTAGCAGTATTATTAATAATTTTAAAACTCACCGATTTTTAATTAATAATTTATACTTCTGTTGATACATAGAAAATAAATTAAAGGATTATTTTTTTTATTAATGATCTTTTGAAGAACACTGCTAGGCTATAATTTCATACTAATTACCGTGATGAATATTTTTAATTCCTCTAAAGCTTAAAAGAGATTATATAAGAAAAAAGACAAATCATGTTTTTGTCCATCATTAATTGAAGAGGAGAGAGTAATGAATCTGTATTCTTGATCAAATGAAACTTTTCGTAGTGAAGTCATTGAAGAGGAGAGACAGAGTAACGATTTTGGATTCTTGAGTCTCAAATTTCAAGTAGTTAAAGAGTATAGACAGATCAGATCTACAAAAAAAAATAAAAATAAAGAGTATAGACAGTTGGAAGAATATATGCAGTTAAGATGTAAATATATTTTATTTCCATGTTATGCAATTAGGATGTAAATATATTATGTTTCCATGTAATCCTAGTAGTTTTCTATTTTATAGTTTGTTAGCATAGCCGTTGATATTGTTAGCATATTGTTAGCCTATTTTCACGTACAACTTTAGGCACTTCAGTTAGTTTGTATTTGTTACTTGTATCTATTCTAAACCTATTTAAAGGCAACTTATCAATGAAACAAATCAACCATTTTTGGTACCATATTTTATCTTGGTATCAGAGCGATCCTACGAAATACTTCCGCAAACACGAGTGCGTGAGAAATGGCAGGAGAAAACAGCAGTGCATTAAAGCCTTCGGATCCCGACTCTCCTTTTTATCTAGGGGGATCGAATAACCCAGGTGTGATTCTAACCATTGTGCAGCTGCGTGGAGAGGCCAATTATGACAATTGGGCCAAGTTAATGAAAAATGCACTCTGTGCAAAGAACAAGCTAGGTTTTATCACTGGTGATGTGAAAAAACCAGAGAAGGATAATGTCGCGGAATGGCGTGCATGGGTCTGGTGCAACTCGATGATAAATGGGTGGATTCACAACACAATCGACCCTCAGTTGCAGCCGCTGATCAAATGTTTTGATGACGTCAAAGACTTGTGGGACGACTTAAAGGAGAGGTATGCTGTTCAGAATTTTTCCAAACAGTATCAACTTCGAGCTTCTCTCACACACACACGGCAGCAGGGAAGCACCGTTGGTGAATATTACACTAAGCTCCGCGCGATCTGGGATGAGCTCGAAGGCAGCAAGATTTCCAAATCATGCATGTGTGGAGATAATTGTGCATTGGCAAAAGAAATCGAAGAAGTTAGAGAACATGAACGAGTGTACCAGTTTCTCATGGGATTGGATGAAGCGTCATTTGGGAACTTACGTTCTCAAATTCTTAATACTTCTCCTCTTCTAAATTTGAATAAGGTTTATGCAACTGTTACACAGGAGGAAACACACCGCGCCATTGCACGCAGCCATGATGATCGAGGTGCTGTGATTGGTTACGCAACACGTACACAAACTGGTGGAGGAAAAGAGGCTGCTGAGTCGCGCATGATTGCTGATCCCTCAGTTGCTCGCACACCATGTCCACACTGTGGGAAGACTAATCATGATCCTTCCTGTTGCTGGAAAATTATTGGCTTTCCCTCTACCCGTGGTGCACCTCGCGGCCGTGGAAGGGGACGATCAGGTGGACGTGGGATGCCTGGGCAAGCCTTCGCGGTGCAAGCTTCAGATGTTTTCCAACCAGGAAATATGTCGCAATCTTCAGCTCCTTTGGAGACAACTAATGCTGCAGCTTATTCAGTCCTCACTCCAGAAGTGGTGCATAAACTCATGACACTAGTGGATCACTCCCATCAGGCTACTGACAAATTGTCTGGTAAGGCTATTCATACACAATGGCTTATTGATAGTGGTGCCTCGCAGCACATGACAGGTTCTCTGGAATTACTGACTAATGTTACAAAAATCAAACCTCTAGCGGTGGGGTTGCCTAATGGTGCACTTACTTATGCCGAGCAACAAGGGACAATGGTGTTTAATGATGAGTTCACATTGTCTAACGTTTTATTTGTTCCTTATTTGCGGTGTAATTTGATTTCGGTTTCTCAATTGTTGCAGCAGAATGATAATAAACTAATATTTACTAATGGAAAATGTATTTTACAGGACCAAGCATTGATGAGGCAGACTGGATTGGGTGATGTTCATGCAGGAGTTTATGTGTTTCAACCAAAGCATGCTTCAGTTTCTACTGTGCGAATTCAGGAGTCTGCAGAATTGTGGCACAAGCGGTTGGGACATCCATCCTATGAAGTTGTGTTTTTGCTTCTGTTGTTTTCCCATATTTCAGCTAAATTTGCAGCAAATAAACCGGCATGTACCATTTGTTGTCGTGCCAAGCACACTAGAACTATGTTTCATTCCAGTAATAATCGCAATAAAGAATGTTTTGATTTAATTCACTGTGATACATGGGGCCCTTATCGCTCTTCTTCTTCTTCAGGCGCACACTATTTTTTAACTATTATTGATGATTTCAGTCGATTTGTTTGGGTATATATGTTGGCTGAAAAAAGGGAAACATGTGATCGAATTCAAAATTTTTTTGCTATGATCAGAACTCAGTTTGGAAAAAGGATAAAAATATTGCGTTCTGATAACGGGTCCGAATTTAAATCACATACTTTGCTGCAATTATATCATGATAATGGGACAATTCATCAAACATCGTGTGTTTATACACCAGAACAGAATGGAAGGGTAGAGCGAAAGCATAGACATATTTTAAATGTATCTCGAGCTTTATTATTTCAAGCTTGTTTACCCGTCGATTTTTGGGAAGAAAGTGTGCTTGCAGGAGTCCATTTAATTAATAGAACACCATCCAAAATTTTATCTGGTAGTACACCTCACGAAGTTTTATATGGGGAGGCTCCAAATTATGACCACT
>PYAF01000648.1:1205297-1221661 GCA_007407185.1 Glycine tomentella | reverse complement strand
TGTTAAAATTTCAATTTATTTTTAGAATTTTTCTTTAGATTATATTGATTTATGAATATTATTAAACATTTTTCACTTAGTTTAAAATCATATTTTATGTTAGACATATTCTTTTTGTTGTAATAAAATTTTAAAATTGGTGTTAAATTGTAAGATTCTTCTACTTCATTTTATTATATTTGTATAATATAGTTTTATTTTGCTATCATTTTTTATTTAATATATATATAACATTTTAATTTTAGTTTCAGTTTTTTAAAAAATTTCAGATAATAGTAATTAAAATTAAAATCTATATATTTTACCTATATGTTAGATCAACGTAATAATTAATTTGTTAAGTCATCCTGTCAAAATGCAAAACACATTGACGATAAGACCCAAATTTTGGCTGAAGAACAAGAAATAAAATATTCCTTTAAATCAGGGGTACCATAGTAACTCTCTCAATATATTGATTCAAGCAAACTTTTGAAACAATAATTTTATTAAAAAATAAGAATTATTGTGTTTTACAGTAGATAAATAAATAAATTATTAACTAGATTCCATTTAGCAAACTAGCCTGCATCGTGGATTTGGTTCATGAAATCTTAGCTTGCACCCACCCAAAAGTTATCGGTTCATATAGGCTATGAATGTTTTCGTATGTGTCTGGTGCGTCCCAGTTCATCTTTAGTCTTCTAAATTTGGGCTTTATTCTTTTGTAAGCCCACAATTCTTTCCATTCCTTCTCCGCCACACAAGAGTCTGTTTGTTTTTGGGGATTAAAAATTTATTTCTAAGAATATGTATTTGAGAATGTAATATTCTCATTTTAAAGTTTTAAGAAAAATTTATTGGGTATTGCTCATTCTTAAAAAAATTATTACAACATGATTTAATGCAGTATCATACCTTGAAACAAAACAAATGGTCTCTTAAACTTTAATGGAAGGGATTGAATTGAAGATAAGTTTGGTCTCTTAAACTTTAATGGAAGGGATTTAATTGAAAGCCTTATTTTTGCTATACATTAAATGAATTAAAATTATTATTAACGATAAAATTCTTCCTTTAAATATTTGACAAACTTAAAATATCTAGGTAAGTTATAATTAATCCGTGCCCGTTAATTCACATAATTGATGGTTGAAAAATCTTATTTGAGATGCTTTTAAATAGAATTTTTAAAAAAAATAAAAACGTGATATCATAAATAAAAAAAGACTAATTCGCTACTACTATTATTATTATTATTATCTTTCATTAAATAGAAAATAACAAAATGAAAAATATATAAAATATAAGTCCTATATATGTAATGTCTTAAAGGTTTTGAATGAAGATGTAGTTTTCAATTCTCTTTATAATTTTTGATCGTTAGCGCAACAATTATATATATTATAGACAATACTCTCTTAAAAAAATACTATAGATAATAATAATAATTCCGCTCTTCTTTCTTTATGCATGCCACATAAATTCGTATAAATCCGTTTCCTACCAAATTGCACAATTCTTTCTCTATATGACACTACGTTATAATTAATCTAATTGATTTTTTCTTCTATGGTACATTGTCTAATTGCAGTTGATAACATAGACCAAAAAAATGCAATTGATAATGGGAAAAAGAAAAACACTTTAAAAAGTGAGAATTCTCACGCTATATAGGAAAAATATATCGTAGATTCATTCTGAAATTATCTATAAGTTTTCTCCCCCCTGGTGAACTCTTTTATAAAATTGAAAGTTTGAGTAAACTCTAAAGGTGTCTTATTAATTTTATTTTATTTAAATAAGAAAAAATATTGTTTTGGGAGGAGAGATAGTAGCACAATCATTGAATAAAAAGCAAGAATCTCAAATTTATTAAAACTATAATTTTTTTTTATTAAAAAAATACAAAATTAAGTGTACAACTCATTAAATAAGAAATAAGGCAGCAAATTTGACTGTATAATTTTTAATAATTTCCATTCAATTAATAGTAAAGAGTATATAATTCCAAAACAGGAAAAAATATATTAGAAAGTATTTTATTTGTCTTTCTTATTATCGTAATTATGAAAGCATTCAATTTCATATATGAAAAGTATATCTGAGCTATACAGGATCTGTTTAATTTTTTTTTTTCATTTTTATAAATAGTTACCAAATTTTAATCTTCTTTTCATTTTTTCTTTGTGATTATTAAATATTTGTTTTGAAAAAAAAAATAATATTATAGTCACAATATTTCTCAATAAATATATAAAGGTAAGGAAAACGTAAAATTGAACAAGGTAACATTTATGTGATTAGATGTTGTTGTTCATTATTTTGATTTTTATGAAGTTTTTATTTCTGTTTATGATTTTTTCACTTCTAATCAATGATGTATAAATGATGTATAATGTGTTGATTTAATGTGAAGGTAAGGTAGAATTGTTCGAATAATATTGAATTTAATCATTGACATAAATGATTCTTGATAAGATTTTAGGTTAAATTTTAGATTAGTCAATATCTCTTTCTCTTAATGAATCATATGGTTGGTTGAGACAAAATAAAATTGTTAATTTAATTAATTTTCTATTTTTTACTTTGGTGCTTCTCATTGGCATATTCACAAATCATTGAGGCGGTTGTAGGTGGGTGAGAATTAAGGGGTAGTTGGATTGTGTAGAAGAAGACAATTGAGAAAGGGAGAGGAAGAGATTCTTTGTGCGAAATTTGCAAGCTTTGCAAAGTTGGCGTTCAATCTATGCAAAAGGTTTTGAGTTCCGAGAAGAATGAATAGCTCGCGGGTTACTCTTGACTTATTTCATTCAATGAAAAGTAGATAAAGTTGATCACTTTTCTTTTTAAGAGGAAATGTAGCATTCACAATGATCAACGAAAGAAAGAAAATGTGCTAAAATGAAAGAAACTAAAACGAATAAACGAGCATGTCTCCAAAGTTGACAGCACGCATCATCATCTTCTTTTGTTTGGGAAAGAAAAGGAGAGCCAGTTAAACCAATTAGAGAAGATGACCTTTAACTGAAAAGTCTCAAGCCTTTGTTATTATATATGTTTGTAACTTGTTCTTCTCTTTTCGTTCTTCGCCGGGTTTTGCATGCCTGTTATATATATTATGTATTTATATAAATATAAAGCTGCATGTGATCTCAGAACTCGAATGAAAGGTCTGTTTACTTTAGATAGATTATAGATCGTATTGTCACTGTTTATTCCACTAGCCTTTTGAGAGAAGAAGATAGATAAAGATAATTATTAGATTCTTCACCTAACGCAATCTCTGCATGTATATTTTACATTACATGAATACGTGTATCATGTAAAGTGTAGTGTCAATAACTACAGCTAGCTTTGAAGCAGCCTTATTTTTTTTGGCAAAGTTGCTCAATATGTACGTTTAGCAGCAGATGTATATTCCAGCCCTATTGGCTATTGCTTGCTTTTTGTTGTTTGATTGTGTTGGTTTTGTTGGATTTGGGGTTCTCCTTTTCTTTCATCAACTCAGCTCTCAGCTACTCTTTGAAAAAAAAGTCTGAGAAACAAGGTGGAAAGGAAAAGATGCTCTGCATTATTCTGGAACTATACTTCTCCTATCCAAGTTCAACTTTATATCTTTATTTCATCTCTAATCATTTTCAAGCCTGCTCACTCATTGTTGTACAAGAAAAAAGGAGCTGGTTCATTTCCGAGGACATGGAGCATGAGAGCTTTTCTTTTGCTTTTGTCACTTCCAATTTCGGAAACTTTTCAGTCTAGCGTAATTGAGATTTTAACCAACACACAAGTATTAGAATTTTACATGACGGCTTATAAACAGCTAAATCTTTTCTGTTGGTATTTAAATTTCTTGTCTCTGTTAATTTTGTTCCAATCTTTTACTCCTAATTATCCAAAAAAAAAGTTATTAAGTGATTGGATAACACATTGATTTTACGTTACAAAATCATGATAAAATCACAAAAAAGTTGAGTTCATCTATGTTGTAAAATTAATTGATTTTCTGATTATAAATCTATCCCAAACAAATTGTTAGCAGTTGGCAAAATTTATGATTGTGTTCATGAGAATGAAATAAAATATTATTAGTTATTTTGAACCTAAAAAAATATTATTAATCATCGCTTATCATAATGTAAATCTTTTAATATAAATTGTGTATGGAATAAAATTGGATTAAATATATTCTAATCCAATTTGGAATACCAAAATGAATACCATTTCTCTTTCCTTCCAGTTTGGATATTTATTGTTCAACAAACTACTTCTCATTCTCATAATTTCTCAAATGACAAAATAAATTTTTTCTTTTATCATAAAATATTTAAACAATGGCAAACATTTATTTAATTTTTTAAAGGCTTAAATATATTTTTAATACTTTAAATTTGGATAATTATTTTTGTAGTCCTTTAAAAAAGAATTAATTTTTATTAGTCTTTCAAATTTTTGAAAAGCTACTTTTAGTTTCTCTCATTTTGTTAATGGTGTCACAACTTATATAATTTGTCACTTTCAAAAATATTTTTAATTTAATTTCTTTAAAAAAGATTTGTGACAATTTAAAACTAGAATATGTAAAAAAAATTGTGACAGTTCTACATTTATCTTTTTATTTTTCTTCGTTAAAACAACCGAATATGTAAAAAAGGTTACCAAATCGTACGAATCAAATATTTTGTGAGTTTAAAATTGTCAGAAATTATTTTTCAAAATGAATAAATAAATCAGTTTTGACAGTTAAAAATTATTACAAATTTTGAAACCATGAACACATTGAACAAAGATGGATTAAAAGTAATTTTTCAAAAATTTAAGGGATTAATAATTTTTTTTAAGAACTAAAAAAATAATTACCCAAATTTAAACAACTTAATATATATTAAGCCTTTTTTAAATTACTGTATTTCATTTTGTTAATCAAAACTATAATTTCTTTTTGTTAATCATTAATGTTATCGAAATGAAAGTAATGTTTATTGAGATAAATTATCGATTTTATTATAAGAATAATATTAACAGTATTTATAATACTAAAATCTAAGTTTTTATCTAAATGAATGTAACCGATGAACAGCTGTTTGTATGGGTACAAATTGCACCAGTAAACTAGTGCATAATGTTTGCTATTGCAAAATGCAACTAATGAAAAGCTGTTTAGTTTTATTTATAAATTAATATTAATTTATTTTCATTTTTATTGTATTATATATATAATAAATAAAAAATAATAATTCTAATTTAAAAAAATAAAAATCTTTTTTTATTTTCTTAAGACTACTTTTTCATTTTTTTTAATGTCTCATATTTTATTAGACAATTGAATCTTTTAATTTTATTGTTTTTATTGCGATTGAATTTATATACCTACCTTATTTTCTAAATTGTATATTGGAAAGTAAGATGATCGAATATGTTTTATTTCGTTTGTGAACGTTATACGTACACTCACCTTTTATTTATCTCTAATCATTTTCAACAGCTGTGTCCATGCACCTTTGCCGGAGTTAGGTGTATAGGAAAAAGATAGATGAATTTTATTTTTCGTTTTGCATTTTCGAGGCCATGGAGAAATGGAATTTCTTATACTTTAACTGTCAGTTTGTCAGTTAATTTTGTAAACATTTTATCCTAGCGAAATTAAAATATTCCTAAAATGACTTTAATTTCACATTTTGGTTGATAGAATCTGCATCTGCACCTGTTTCTTTAGATGGGTAGAATTTCTTGTTTTCATTCTACACGAACAGGCTTTTGTAGATATTCTCTAGTAACTTGGTTTTCTGGCGTCTGACTTATGGTGGCATTTGCAAAGCTTACGTTCCTTTAGCATGGTCTGTGGATTATCCGTACCAGTGACATATGTGACTTGGATTTTCGCTTGCAAAGAGTTTCATGTCAATGCTTCAAATTCCTTTCACTTCATATTACATGTATATTTAAATTCATTATATTATTGCAAAACATTTATCATTTTAAATACTAAAAAGTAATACTTAATTTGTTTAATATTGCCACCATTCATTATTTATTAGTATCTTAATTATTTATATTGATTTCCAACTATATTGTAGCTAGTTCTTTTAATAAACATATTTTATAAAATAAAACAATTATTTTGTCATTGTAAATAATTTGTATAGTTATTTTGTTTTCGGAAATGTATATTCCTTTGAAAGAGAAATAGTATAAGCTTAGAAGTATGTAAAGATGACCGAATAATAAATATGTTTAATTAGTCGATCAAAACTCAAATAAACTTAATTTGTGCAAAATTCATAAAGCTTTTCGTTTTATTTTCCTTTTTCTTCTTATGATAACTGACCATGACAAAGTGCTGAATAGGGATATGAGAGAAGGATAATTGAAGAATACATTATATGTTTATGACACTGCCAATACATTTTACTAATTTATCTATCATTCTCAACATAACAATGACACCAAAGAGCCTAGGGTGTAACTTCAAATATATGGGTGGTCTCAATTTGAAGAGTGCAATGCTTAGTGGCCATGATGAGGGTGGTGAAGCGGCGAAGGCGCGGTGGCGTTGAGCTGATGTGGCAGCACAGGTGGTAGAAGCGGTGGAGGGCATTGGTAACACTTTGTGAAGAGTCCAAATGTGTCAATCTGGCGTATGAAGTTCACCATGCTGGCCCACCCGCCAAATCCAAACCCTACGACTAGGACCCACACCACCACAAATGTGTTGATAATAAAGGTTCCCACCCATCTTCCAACAAACTTGGGAGGTTGTTCCACTGCATTCTGCATCACACCATGTTCAAAAATTAATCAATCAAGACTACTATACAAATACAATATTCATGCATTTGTCTTTTGGTTAATTAAAAACAATGTAGATCGATAAAGAATATAAGAAAGTAATTGGTTATGGAGAAAATCCCGGGTTTGGTCCGCTAGACGGTGACCATACGCTAACTCTTCAGATTCATAATTTTCCTTTCCTCATATCCCTATTCTTCTTAGTGGTTGGTTTTAGACACAGTAAAAGCAAACAGTAAGCAACATATGGAAGCAAATTACTTGGAACAAACAACGAATGGAATAAATTCTAACAGTGCTGTGCAGTGCTGCTAAGTCAAACTATTTGGTTCCGACAGTGATGTTTCATAGATTGGATGACCCACATGGCTACCTTTCTTTTATTTGTCCTTCTAAAGTTTACTCAAACTAAATTTTGTTTTCTTGTTTGGTTTAACTTATTTCTCTTTTGCTGCTCAACAAGTAATTAATGAAGCGTAGTACGAAGGAACCAATTTAAGTCTATTGTAGCCTAGTAGGAGGGATATGTTAAAGTAGTCCGCGAGGTACGTAGGACAATTTTTATACAAAATAACTATATATTCATGTTTACTATATGGAAGGAATAAATTAGACAGTGTAAGGTAGCATATTTATCATGAACAAATGATGTGGTGTATATATATATATATATATATATATATATATATATATATATATATATATATATATATATCAACATCATCATCATCAACAGCACCTTTAACCCAAATTATTTGGGGTCGGTGGTAGATGAACCCAATGATAAATCGAAAATAAAGCAAAAGAGAGAAACAGAGTTAAATATAAAAGAATGGTGAGAGGAGAAGAGAAAAGAAGAAGAAAAGAATTAAAACAGGGAACAACTGGAACATAGAACTACTAAAGGGTTTAACCCTCCATCAGACTTATAGCTTTTCTCCACTCCGTCCTAAGACATACCGTCCGCCAATCTAAATCCCACTCCATTAGGTCTTGTTTAACTACCTTTCCCCAGGTAAGTTTTGGTCGACCTCTACCTCTCTTTGTATCTAGCTCTTGGTAACATACTCTTGTTCTAACAGGAGCATCTAATGGTCGTCTCATAACATGCCCAAACCATCTCAATCTATGCTCTCTCATCTTTTCACATACTGGTACCACTGATACCTTTCGTCGAATATCCTCATTTCTTATTATATATATATATATATGTATATGGTACCTGTCTGGCAGAGGGTGATTTGAAGGTGAAGATGTGGGCGAGGGCGGGGATAATGTAAACGGTGAAGCTGACAAGGAGAGAGCCAACGGTGGAGTTGATGGGACCAAAGAAGGGGAATATGATGGCCAAGAACCATATGGGGATCACCACCGGCAATCTCACCAATGCACGCTTGCAAAGGCTCTTGCACTCGTGCATCCCTATTGCTTTCTCCCACACGAAGTATAATGGGGTGCATGCAAACCCGAATGTTATAAACTGCAATGCAATTCCCAATATTAATTTAATCATTCAATCCAATTAGGATACAACAAAAGAGTGATGCAGATTATATATATTAACTGCATGCACTAATCGTATTGTAATAACTGTATAGCATACATATGTAATATTTAATATTCATATATAATAGATGAAAAATGAATGGGTATGCTTGCCTGGTGGATGAGCATTAAAATGACAGCCATGTCACGGAAGGGTGATTTAGGGAGGAGAGCAAAAGCATTTGAGTGATTTAGAAGCATGTCTCCAAAGGCCCAATACACTGCTGCTGCCGATGGAAGCGTCAGTGTCAGCACATACAGGGTTGCCAGTAAGTATATTGCCTTGAACTTTTGAGGCTTCCACATCGCGTGCATTATCTCCCTGTTACCAGTACAAGTATCATTAATATATTTGTCTCATAAATTGTACATATGGTCTTCTTGATTTTATCTTTAACAAAATCATATATATTCTCTTTATTCGTCTTTGTGTGACGCAAAAACTAAGAAATATGAATGTTTTAATTTTGGTGAAATTTGTTAACTAAAGTTCCTATTATACCCCCTTATTTCTTATATTAATTCATTCCTTCTAATTGTTGAAAAATAATAGTACATACTAATTATTAATTGTTAAGGGTGAAATTAAACTAAATGTTTTTTTACAATTAATTAAGTTGAAATAAAAAGAATTTACTAAAATGTCAATCAATGGAACACGGAGGAAGAATTCTTCATATAACGAATAAAGGTGCTGATAAAAGATACCATTTTTCCTAAGGTAAAAGAGAGAGAATAAGAGAGGGGAATATTTTGTTGGCGCAAGGTTTGATTTTGCTGAGTTGTGAGAAGTGACCTGAAAGCTAAGAAGTAACACTCACTGAGGAAAGCTGGATCTATCAGGGAGGGTCCTTCTCATGATAAAAAGCAATAAAGCATAGAAATATTTCAGAGAAAGAGTCTTGGCTTTCTCCAACCTAAAAAGAAACTCAAAGATAACAAAGAAACGGGGCACTTTTTTTTTTTGCCTCCCACGCCTATCAAGGGTATTTTGGGGGAAAAGTACTACTAATTAATGAGCTATGCAAGATATTTTCTGTTCTGTTTTTTCAGAAAGAAAACAAAAACTTATGAACAAAATAAAAATAATTTTTAATTTGTATTTTAATGTATATTCTTGTTATTTTATTATAGAAAGTAATAATTTAAATATCAAGTGCAAATATATTGTTGGGATCAGGATAATTTTAAATTATTTACACTTGAAAATTATCATGGTCCCAACTTAACGTTATTTTGGTAGTGAGTCAACCTTGAGCTTTTGTAGACATAAGCTGAACATGATCTATTAATGACTTATCTTAATTTTTTTTCTATAACTTTTTATGATAATTTTCTCTACTATTATTTGATCAGAATATAAAAAAAGCATTTGTGTTAGGTTTGAATTTGGTCTTGAACTTAACACAAATGTTTTTTTTTATATTCTCAAATAAGAAAAAAAAATATAAAAATAATAAATAAAAACTTTAAAGACAGGTCATTAATTAGATCTATATACAGATTATGTCCATAGAAGTCAAGGTTGAGTCATTGTCAAGATGATGTTAAGCCTAATTGTTGCATTGTTATATCGCTTTCCCTTTTGGCATTATGTTAATTAGACACTAGCAACTAGTTTATTCGTTCAAAGGCAAGGCCAAGTGGAGAGAAATAAACACGGGCAAATTTGCGAAAACGTAAAAGACACGAATATATATCTGATATTGTCTTACACAGTAACAGCATGTCCCCCGAATGTGTAGAGAATGTTTGTGGCCCCCGTAAAATATAGAACCAATTTGGTCGGACCCGAATGCTTAACTCCTTCCATCTAAGCATAATAACAATTGGAAAAGCATAGCATTACTACTATATAATGACATATTGCAAATAATTAATAATTTAATGTATGCAACAATAATAATAATAATAATTAATTATTTGTAACTTAATTTATGAATATTGTTGTTACCTGACCGTGAAGGAGAGAGGCAACAGTGAGATACCAAGCAGTGTAAGTGGTCATGAGGAGGCCCAAAAAGGACCAGATTCTGTAGTTGTGAAAGGAAGGAATAAAGACAGTGGTGGCACAGCAAGCTCCGAAGATGTAAGTCCAAGTCCTCTTGTCCAGGTTGTCATTTATGTAATATATGTTGCTGAACAACATTAAAACAATATTCATATTCACACCCCAATGAATTGTTGCAGCAGGTAAGATTATTATGGGACATGCATGTGATGTTTGTTCCTTGTCTTAATTTAGATAAAATATACCATATTACTATAATAAATAATTTATCTATTTAGCTATAAATTAGTATAACTATAAACAATGAAGAAAGAGTTGAAGGGTCAGAGGACTCAGATTAAGTTGGAGTAGGTACCTTGCACAAGCTATCAGTTGTATAACAGATCCAAACAGAAGAAATGTGCAGTTAAAGGCCAAACCCACGTTTCTCCAGTGCTTCCCGAGGAGTCCATCAAGAACCTCAAACCACTGCATAAAATTTATTTGATCAAAACGACAATCAAATTTAAGATTTAATTAAGAAGTTATTCTTTGGACTTATATTATTAAATAAAAATTATGTTAATGTTGGTGAGTTGAACCTGGATGACATGGTTTCTGAAGTTAACTTTCTCTCTCTCTTTTCTTGTTCTGTATTCAACGTAGAGTATGCTAATGAGGTAAGCTGTCCAACTTCCCAGTAAACCATAGAAGAGTTGGAAAAGTATGCCAGAAAGCATTCCCAGCTGGGAAAATGAATATGGCAACGTAAGCAGCACTTGGGCCACCTAACAAGTTAAGGGCATAACATAAACATGATTCCAACAAAAGCATAAGAAAACCATAACATAAAAACAAAGAAGATTATAATGTTGGATACTCTATGAAATGGAACAAAAGAACATTAATAGAATATGGAAAGGAATATGTTCTTAAAACCAACCTGGTTGGACGCACAGCTAAACCAAGCATCATAAACAGAACCACCATGCCACAACAAGCTTGATAGCCTGGTTTTTACGTCCTTGGGCTTCCCTTCAGTTTCCATTTCCACGTAGTTCCCTGCTATGACCGCTTCCACCACCTTATCCGATGCCATTTTTTGTTGTCTAACTAGCTTGGACCACTTTCACTTGCTTTCCACTCTTTCGAAGCTAGTCTCAAACTACTATTGTCTTATGGTCTAATATGACTCTAGCTGACTACTTTATGTGGTGACTTGTTATGTTATTCTTTGTAGTGATGGGGTGGTTGAGGTTGGAAAATGAAAACGAGGATGGATGGAGAGGAGTGTTGAAGTGGTGGTGTATATATACAGGACAGGACACAAAAGGGTTCTCGAAGGTTGAGAGAGAGAGAGAGAGAGAGACTGTGTATGAAAGGTATTGTAGAGAGAGAGCAGTTTTGGGAAGCGAGTGAATCCACTTTTTGAAGAACTAAAAGTAAAAGCTCCCGAGGAGGTGCTTTGAAGAAAAATCCCTTGGTTCTGGAGTCCCTTTTTGTAATTTTACCTTAATGCTCTCAAGTCTTGGTTTTGGTTTGGTTTGGGCAATGAGTCCTGAACAAAGCTCATTTAAATATCAGTAAATTGCTCTGAAATGACATATTTTACTATCTACTTAGGAAGCGTGATGGCTTGTCCGCACGAGCGGGCCTCTCGCTTCCCGATTTAATGATAATTGCAAATTTTCCTTTAACCCAACTTCAATTTTGCTCAATTTGCCATTTTCTAATTATTTTTCAATTAGCCTGCAATATAAGATAGTGCTCAATGAACACTAGTTAATTAGTTATAGTGTTATTGTTATACAGTTGATTTTAATTTTACTCCAACGTTCATCGATCAAAGTAAGTATTACCCTTTAGTTTAAATGGTTTTACATTGGCCAAAATAGTTTTATAGCAGGCGCAAAAGAAATTGCAACCAAAACCTTGTTCACGTCTACTAGTATATCTTAACCTTAAACTTTTAGAGCACATTTTTATCCCTTGGTTATGGTGTTGGAATGTGGAAAACACATACTAAGGGTTAACAGGCCACAGCAAAAGCGAGTTTGTTCGAGAACAAGATTAATTTTGGAGAGGACAAAAGGATGAAAAAAGAAATAAGGAAGGGAAGGAGTGTAGGAAATAATAACATACTAGACCGCATGATTGCAGCCAAACGGGCGTGGTCGCTTTAATTTGCAAGTCGAAGAAAGCTGCTTTTATCACATGGCCAACTCTTTGTAGACTCGAGAATCCCTTCCACCAAATTCCATGCTCAAACCCCAATTAAAGCATATTCCACATGCAATTTTATTTGCTTACATTTGCATATGCATAATAAGAAATATAATGGCATAGGAGATTGATACGGGATAAATACATAGACAAAACATTGGTAGAATTGTTAGATCATGTGCCCTTGCCAAGCTGCACCTCTAAATTGTTAATATTTATCTTGATTTTCTTTGGTACTCTAATATTCTCCGGTGTCTCCTTGAAAGAAAAAAAATTATATATATATATATATATATATTTTGTGTATGTTATCTTAACCCTATAAATCATGTGCCCTATAATTAAGATTTTCTTATTCTTTTTTTGTACAGTATCACTTTTTACCTTCAAGTAAAACAAACAAATAAAGCCAACCTTTCTTCAGTTCTGTCATATATTTACTCAACAGTTTTTAACCTTTAAAAACAACATAGAAATACATTATATTTCATGGGTAGGTAAAATGGCTCATTTCCTTCACCCTCGTTTTCATTGTCATGAATTTTTTTCTGAAAGTGGTTCAAATAGTGCAGGAAAAGTTACCAGCCTTCATATTTGTCTTTTTTAAGAATTTGAATGAGTTGGCTAAAGAGCTCACTGATTATTCTCCTTCCCCTCATGATGATATAAACCATGATGGGTTTGTCTTTTTTATGAATTAAGATGAGAACATCATTTACCTAGTGGTTCTGCTGATCATACTGAGGGGAGAAATTTAAATAAAAAGGAAGCATGCATGAGTTGAGGGTCCTAAAAGCACAAGGTTTTGGCCTTTGGGGCAGCAAAACATATTCATGAAGAATGTTGGAAGCCCACATTCCACTCCTTGTTAAGTCACACTTTCAAGTCACTGGGACCAGAAACATTCCCTGTTACTTGTGTCTCCTTGACCAACCTCATTCTATTACCTACCTTCTAGCTTGTTAAAATATATTCTTAACATAATCAGCACCTTTGCACACCATTGATTAGTATCAGCTCTTGATGGTAGTATTAATTTACCCATGCGGGGAAATGTCCTTGTTATGTTGTTTCCAACTAACATTTCTACTGACCTTCAATGTCAGATGAATTGGTGGTTAACGTGGGTGTCTGCATAATTAGCACATTCAGTCTGTTCTGCACGTTTTGAAGCAATTTCAAAGCAAAATGATGTTTAGGAACAATTCCATTTTCTGCTTCAATTATGATTCTTCTCTGACCGTTTTCCAAGAATAGTGTTATTTGTTATGAAATTTTTGCTTCATGTTTACGTTACACCTGCCTCTTGACCTTAATGGGCCATATGACGAATTGGGGCAATAATACTAGTGACTTTTTGGGTCATTTTTTGTTTGAAAAAAATCTGTCAAAGAGACTCAGCAGAAACACATTAATTGATTGGCGATATCTGTTGTTATAAATAGCAAATCAAGAGAGGGGATCATGAACAAATACAGTTTTTGTTTAAGGTTGGATTGAATTAAGACAGGGCATGCTAGTTACAATTTTTGTTTTGTTATTGTTGAATCATATTACGGTCCGCAATTATGATAGGGGACCACGGATGAAAAGTTGCATTTTTTGATAGTGTTAAAACAGAAACAGAATTTCAAGTTCTAACAGAATGCTTGTATTTGTGGAGTCAACAAAACAAACAACTAATGATATCTAGTATCTAGTATGCTTGCTAAAGTTGGTAGCATGCTATGCCATTTAGTGGTGAACTTGCTAGATATTTTGGAAGTCAAACCCAAAAAGAGCAATCAAAAGCCATTGCTCAATTTGGTTAAAGTGTGGAAAGGAGTATATGCTGATGTTTAACCATTTAGTTTGCTTATATTAGAGTAGAACATGATGATACCATAATCATACATCAAATCCACTCTCAATTTTAAGCATGCTGCTCTAGCTAGCGATATGAAGGGCTATATAAAATCTGAAGCTATATTTAATTTATCTTTAGCTTAAACAAGAGAAAAATTGACCATAACATAAGAATTAGTTACTTTTATATTTTCCTTCTAGAGATGATTATGCTTATCTAGATCAATACCCAATCCTTTTTGGCATCCATATCTCCTTTCATGCTGCGCTATTTTTGAAGGTGGGTCTCCCTCTCCAAGTGCTGATCATCAAAGATTGACGTTGGCACTTTTGGCTTTTGGAAGGCATGGGGCAGCAAAACCTGCATTGACTTGTGATTCAATTGCATAACGTGGCTGATTACTATTGCACCATTAGTACATGACTACTTGTTGATGCAATATTGTGGTCAACCTTGTGGCAAAGATGCATGTCTATGTTAACATATGCAATATAATTGGTGTTTTGTAATTTATTCACAAACACCATCATGCTTGCCCATCTTTTTTGCATCCATGCTGGAGCTGGGCCTCTCCTGTAACCAAAAGAATCCTGTCATAAAACAGAACTTTTGCTTCACTTTAGTGCCTTCTTTTGCACTGTGAAGATCAAACAAATATTCTGCTACATTTGCCAGCTAAATTGTCTTTTAATAGTTTTTTTTTTTTAAGAAAAAAAGGAAATTCAAGTAACACCTAGAATAAAAGAATTTGAAATTTTCTTTTATCTTTCATAGTTTTAACATCAACTCTCTCACCCTAAATAAATACTGTATGTTTTATCTACGATGCACTTGTTTATTTCCAACTCTCTTCCATTTTTATTTTACAGCCTGTTTGGTGGAGTGTAAATTGGCAGCAGTGAGAGAGATGAAAATGAGTTGAATTATTTGATAGAGAAGAGTTAGTAAATAAAAAGAATTAAAATAATAGGATTCATTATATTATTTCCTACTTTTTTATTTTATTTTTCTATTCATCTTCAACAAAAACATCTTTAATTTTCATTTTATTTCTCTCCTGTTTTCGACCCATAGTTTATATTTTCATCCACTTTATTTGTGTCATCTCTACCAAAGAGAACATTAGCCCTTTTTTTCTCTCTCTTATACTCTCTAAAGAAAGAGAAAAACACAATTCTCTAAACACATTGTAGCACAAAAAATGAACCATAGATAAGATAAGACATATTACATTACCTCAACATATTTAAAATGTGTAAATATTTTCATTAATATTATAATATTTGAAATATTACAAAATATTATCTCATATCATCTTTTTTATAAGATTCAATTAAATATTCTCTCTAATACTTATTATCAAGACCAAATTAAAAGTGTACCTTGATCCTTTTTATATGATTCAATCAATAGTTTTTAATGCATTAGTTAATATTTCATAAAACTGTCATTCATTAACATCGTTTACCGTTTATAGAATGATGTGATAGTGGAAAAACATAATGTTTGTTAATTTTGTTTACTGGGATAATTTTAAAAAAATACTTATTTAAGACAAATTAATACTCTCGACTAATTAACTAAATTCTTTATTATGTGTGAATTGTTAATTGGACCTTATAATAAGGACAACATGAAGTAATTGTTAATTTTCTTTTAAAATTTTAATTTATCGAGAAGTCTATATCACTCATTTCATGAATCTGAATAAATCATATTTATTGGTTGAAAAATATTCCTTGAATTATGTGTGTTATGCGTACAATCGTTAAATATAACCATTATTTAAGTCAAATAACTCTGCATATTTTTAGAATAAATTTTAAATTTATGATATTATTAATTATAATTAACTAGTTTAACTATTTTATTAGTTTTTATGTATTAGACATTTGTTTCTTATGTAACTGTAAGAGTCACAACTTTTTTTCTTCTAAAAATGAGTCACAAATTTTCTATAAAGGATTAAATACAACTTTACAAAGGCTTTGG
>PYAF01000648.1:1194055-1205197 GCA_007407185.1 Glycine tomentella | reverse complement strand
TATTTACAAATTAAGTTAAATAATAATATCAAGTACATAATGTTTGATTTTATAGTTATTGATTATTTATGAAAAAATGGTACATAGTTTTTTTACAAAGTTTTATATTTTTAAACATTTTTATTATTTAAAAGTTGACTAATGTTTAATTTAGTAAAATTTTATATTCAAATATCATTTTCTATACAAATATTTAAAAAGTAAAATTATACCTAAAATGTAAAATTAATTATTTTATTTTAAAAAATAAAATATAAAAACTTAAGTTATTTTTTTAAAAATAATATGTTTGAAAAATAAGAGGAATTTAGTTAAAGTAATTATATTCTATATACTCCAAATTCCTTTTTGACCAAATATAATCCAAATTCCTTAAAATCTTAATAGTAGTATTATATTTCCAAATACTACCTTAGACCATTTTAGAAACAAAAAAAAAAATTGTCAAAGTCAAACCAGAAGCAGAGAGGTGTCAGTAATATATAAGAAGTTTATGCTGCAAGACATTGCATAAGTTGTCTTTACCTCGCTCTTTGGTTCCCATGACCATGACCTGAGCTCCACCCTACTGCATCAAACAACACACATCGTGACTTGTGTCAGGTACTTACTAGTGATTCATCCTTCTATTATTTTAGAAATTCCACTTTTACGTTTCTTCTTATCTCTAAAAGGAGAAGTGGTTTATATGATTTTGCAATTGTTTGTGATCCTGTGAAATCATATTTATTTTCTTTGGTTGAAATTGGAATCATAATTTCAATCAAAGATACCACACATTTTCCTTGTGGGACAATTTTCTATTTCTAACTTCATACTTGTTAATTAATAAGTATGACTTTCCACGTTGAAGGCAAAACAACGTATAGATGCTTCTAGTTTTTCATAGTATCACTGTGATTTTGAGTCCCCTTCTTCTAATCCAATCACACTAATTAGTAGTGTGTTTGGATAACACTAAGAATTCAATCACACAAAATTGTGGTGATACCATAAAAAGTAGAAATAACTGTATTTATTACTTTGAGTTCAACGTGGGATGGAACATGATTTTGGTGCAACACACCGCTTCTCTAACCATGCACCAAAAGTTGTTCCGTTAGAATCGATTCACCATGGCTTTTGGGATATATTTAAGAGAGCCGAGTCTCTTGTGTTTTGCCCCCTGTCCCTGTGTGCAGAAGTGCCTTGTACTTGTAGATATCTACAATACAGTCTTTGCAATAGAATGTCCTCGATAATTTTATTCAAATGTTAACTTCAGTCACATTATCATCAACGAAAGCTGGAAATCTGTTCTATCTTAACTCTTCTTTTCTGCCAAACTAGTCTATGTTGTGTCTCTTTTGTGATTTTTAATGGGTTTATGGCTTGTTCTGACAACTTTGGTTTTAGGTTTTGACATATGAAACAAATTAATGGAAGTTGGTATAAATATAAAAGTGAAATGACCCTTCAGCATGATTCCCTTTTTTTTTAGGCTAGGCGGTCAATGGTTTGGGAAAGAGGGAGAACATTTTTGCCTACTGCACTATTTTATTTTTGATACTATATTTGCTTACTGCTATTTATTATCATTATTATTATGGTATATTTAATATCAGGTGAGGTTAAGCAGATAAAGGGAAGAGCCACATAATTCTTTTTGGACTTATTTTGTGGTTTATCATATTTCTTGTAAGTATGCCAAAAAGAAGACTACCTTTACTTCATAGGCTTATATTTGTATGCTCCAAAAATTAAACGTTGAAAACTTTTTCTTTCCGCATTCCTAATCCCACTTTTTGAGTCTTACCAGACAAAATGTCAACTGAACAAGATGGATTTCTAGGCCGAGCAAAGGCAGAATGGACATTCGCACGTGATACATACTTGGTTGAACTTCTTATGCAGCAACATAAGAATGGCAGAACTGCTTACAAAGAATTCAAGAATGAAGTGATAAAGTTTGTCACATGGGAGTTCAACAAAAAGTTTGGCATGAACTTGGAAGATAATCAGATAAGAAATCGCCATAATGTTATGAAGAAAGATTATGGTATTGGCAAGACACTGCATAGTCACAAGGAATTTGCGGGGGATGAAACTCGACATATGGTTGTGGTTGACGACAGTGTGGGACAATTATATTGTGGTAAGTAACTATTTACCAATCACATGTTTTGATGTATAAATATTTGTTTCAACTTTATTTCTTATAGACAAAAATACAAAAAAGGTGTTGTGTTTTGCTCATTAGAAAATTTTGTGTTACTACATTTAGGCAAGATCTGAAGCAAGGCCTTTTAGACGCAAGAGTTTCCCTCTGTATAAACAGATGTCCATCATATTTGAAGGTGAAGCCTCACAGAATCTCTATATGGTGTTTCTGGGGTTGGGGTTGCATAGATAGTTAGATACTAATTCATGGTTTGTTGAATGCAGGCGAAAGAGGAATTTCAAAAGACCAACTTCCCAGTGGAGCAATGGCTCCACTAGAAGAAGTAAACAACTACACACAAACAATTCGGTCTTCGGAGCCTTGTAACCTACCAACACAAGTAATTGTTGGTACCCTTGTTGATTCTGATTCAACAGTCTGTATCAATGACGTGCTAGCCAAGAAGCACAAATTAACCAATCCAACAGAGTCAATTCGTAAGAAAAGAGCACACCTCAAAATTAGGGAAGCACTAGAGAACACATTGTATGAGGATTTCACAATAGCCATGTCCAAAATCAGGCAATGAAATGCATCCAATTCAATGTACAAGAATCGCTTGGAGGAATTGAAGAAATTGGAGGAGTTGGACGACAATGAGTTTGCAAATGCTGTTAATGCGCTTAAGGATGACAAAAATGTTGTTGCTTTTATGACAACAAATGGGCCTAGACGTTTAACCTGGCTAGGGTCTCTATGGCACTCGGACTCTCGGAGTAACATGTGTACCTTATTTTAATTTTCATATCATTGCAGGCAGATCTTAGATAAACCTTATCATAATTTAAGCACAAGGAGCCTGTAATGTTTCTTCAAACCATTTCCCTACACATTTGCTAGTTTTGTACTTCAATAATGCTATAGTATGCCTTTATGGTATATGTTGCCTGGGATTCCCTTTTTTCAATCAAGCAAATTCTGTTATATTTTATACCATCGTCACATATTGCAAGTGAACGTGCAATGTCCTTGAAATAGGCCAACACTACTTAATGACATGGGATCCCATATTGAGTAGGGCTGTGCTTTTGTTATAGTGTTATGTATTTATGTACCCGCACATTTGCTGTCTTGTTCATTTTTTTTAAAAACAATGATACTAATAACTCTGAGACTCATCTCAGTACAAATTAATGCATACAATAATCGCTACAAGTATAACCCGCGAATGTATCCTATCAAATTCCTAAATTATTTATCAAAAAGCAATTTAGTACAGAAATTAAATTATGCCTAATCTGACGATGCTTAGGTAAGGTGGTAGGGTAGCTGCTAATGTTATTTAAGTAAGGATTGTAGGATCAGCCTACAAAGGAAAAGATTAAAGGTTAGAATTTTTTTTTTATATGTAAAGATTAAGAATATAATTAATATATACATATATATATGACTCAAATTTAAAATAATATTTATTATATTTTATAAGATTCAATTTATAATATTTTTTACATTAATTATTTATAGACTATAAATATCTTTAGTTTAAGGAAGAAAGAGAATATATTGATAAATAATTAAAAATATATATTAATTATAATAATAATTTTAGAAAAATATAAGTTTAAGTGGAATTAATGTTTCGCACGAGTCTATGACTTATATGTCAAAGTTAAGAGGGAAAAATATATATTAAGAAAGAAAACGGAAAGGAAAGGAAAGTTTTTTAATTTATTATTTTGGAGGTAATGGATATTATTGGAACGAGAAACAGTGAAGAAGTGAGTCAGCTGGCGAAAACGTAAACGAAGAAGCAAAAGAAAAAGAAAAGCAAAGCAAAAAAGAAGAACCAAAGACCACCACGCATTAAGCTTGACAAGAAAGTGAACCTATTTGGTGTTTTCCTAACTGAATCAATCTTTGTTCTTTGGTTATTCTTCGTCTTCTACATGGGTCGCCTTCTTCTCTTTCTCATTATTCCCAGCCTTGTCGCATTGTCTTTCCTCTCAGGTAATTTCAAAAAACACAAATTTTAAAATAAAAATTCATTTTTTAACACTTGTTGGGTTTCTGAACTTGGCAGAGGTACAATCAGCGTCGTTCAAGATCGTGAACAAGTGCCGCCACACGATATGGCCGGGATTACTCTCCGGTGCCACATCGCCGCCGCTTCCCACCACCGGGTTCACCCTCGAGAGCGGCAAATCGAGGACCATAAAATTTCCAAAGTCTTGGTCGGGTCGGATATGGGCACGGACACTCTGCAGTCAAGACTCTGACGGAAAGTTCTCCTGCGCCACCGCCGATTGCGGCTCCGGGAAAGTAGAGTGCGTCGGCGGAGCCAAACCGCCGGCGACATTGGCGGAGTTCACTCTCAACGGCGCCGACGGTTTGGACTTCTACGACGTGAGTTTGGTCGACGGTTACAACCTTCCGATGCTGATCGTCGCCAAGGACGGCACCAGGGGAGGGTGCAGTGCCACCGGTTGCCTCGTCGACCTCAACGGCGGATGTCCGGCGGAGCTGAGGGTGGCGCGATCGAACGGCAGCCGCGGGAGTGTGGCGTGCCGGAGCGCGTGCGAGGCCTTCGGGGATCCTCGTTTTTGCTGCAGTGAGGCGTATTCGACGCCTGACACGTGTGGCCCTTCTCCTTATTCGCTGTTCTTCAAGCACGCTTGCCCACGCGCGTATAGCTATGCGTATGATGACAAGACCAGCACCTACACATGTGCCAACGCTAACTATTTGATCATTTTCTGCCCCTTCCCCTATACCAGGTACAATTACTCTTTCACCTTTACCAATTAATTAATGTTTCCTTTGTGCACGAATAGTTGTAAATAAAGTAAGGGCAATTTAGTCTTTTGGTTGGAGCGCATGATTGGCATGGAATGGAGAAGTTTATTCCGGGTTAAGTAATATGCACAGACATGTTCTTTAGAAGTAAAACCAGTACTTTATCCGTGCTTGTATGTTCTGTCTTCTTTTTATTTTTTGTTGAGCTGTCCATCTTTTTTTGAACTCAAGTGCATCTTAATTCTTAGAGTAATTATTATTGCATGTTATGTGGACTAGAGCTATGGGCCATTGATTGATTCTGGGCGAGGTGAAAGATTAATTAATGGATTACCATGTGCTAATAATTGGACTTTTATTGTTTTTTCTAATGAATAATTGTACTAGTGATGTTGAAATAAATAAACATGCCACAAGTATAATAGTTTTGTATTAAAGCATTGATCATGCAACAGTGCACTTTTTTTTTTGGTACCGCAAAATAATACATTTTGATTATTTTTTCAATCACCCATTTGCTCCTTCGGGTTACGGAGAATGATTGGTTGCTTCCATACAATGATTACCCGTCACAGGTCCAGATTATTTACATGAGTTTGTATTATACTTTTGTGAATCCCCTTTCTCTGTTTTTTTTCTTCTATTCCCCGATATTAAGAAGTTAGAATAATTGTACTACTAAGTAAGGCAAATATTAAATGTTTTTATATTTTTAAGATAGTAAGTGTATTTAATAATATGTTGATCAATTAAAATAATATGTAGAAAGATTTGTCAGAGGATAAGTTACATCTCTATAAGAGGTTATAGGAGAAATCTGACCAGACCTGAAGAAAATGGTGATCAATAGATTTAGACTTCTATACATTAGGAGGCTCTTTCCCGAATTAGTTTTGGTAATCTAACCTCTCCACCAGAACGAATATAAATAAGTGTTTAATTACTATGAACTGACATCCAATCACAAATTATGGTATTATGACTTTTGAGGTATTTATTGTAAAAGTTAACAAACTTACCATATAATACAATGTGCGCATGTTTGGATTGTTTGCAAAAGTATCCCAAATCTTGTTTCCAAAACTGAGTTTTCAGAAAATTTTAGTCTCAAACATATTTTTTGGGAGATAATCAAACATGATCCCATATTCATTTTTCTCTCAAACATATTTTTGGACACTCTCACCGAAAATCCAAACACATCCAATGGATTTTGACCCGATGATTGTGTAAAACTATATTACACGGGTGCAGTCCTTTCTATAAAAAAATAAACTTCTACTATGTACTAGTATTCTCTGTCCACGTTGCAATGAACGCACGTATTTATGTGCTTAAAAGTGAGCGTGCATCCTTAATTAAAACATATCTTACATGTGAGGTTCTTAATTTCCACAAACTTTCCGCTTTCCAAGCTTAGCTTTTACTTTTGGTGTTTGGATTTTCTTTGGTGTTTTTGCTTTCATGGCCGACATCTCACCCTTAAATCACGTAATAAGACAGTAGCAGATGGACGATGTAGATTTTTTCATTTTTTTTAAACATTCTTTTAGTGGTACATATTGTCATCTACTAGATGTTTTGTTAGGGGGAAGAGTGTCTGCTCCTTTTGAGTATATGCTAGTTAAATAACATATGCATGTGTCTTGCGTGGTTTTGAGCAGCCAAAAACTGTTGGGAGCACGAAAAGATGGGGCACAGCTTCCTCTGGTAAATAAAACTATGATGTACTTATCAAGGCTACAATCAGGTGGTTCCTCACCATCAGGTCTGATTCAAACGCAGAGTATAATAGCTTATGTTGCCTCTATTTTTTTGGTGCCTTTCTTCCTGTTCTGCCCTCTTTAGCATCCTTTATGAATTACGTTTGCTTGGACACTTCAGGGTAGACACTTACACCAAAAATAGCTGCTTCTCAATATAACCGTGTAAGCTCTTCATGCTGTTTTCCCTTTGATCTTACTATTTTACATTAACCTATCAAATCGATGCTGTGCATATTCAACTCATCATGCAGGAGTTGAAAGATATCATATAGGAAACAACACTGTAAATCCTTTTTCCTTTTTGTGTATATTGTCTCTTTTCTGTTTCCCACGTCAACACTACAATAGTTGATCTCTGGCATCCTTCAGTTCTTATTTTAATTAACAGAGAGGCATTACCAATTTGCAAATTATTCTGTCGTCAAGATTTTGCTAGTTATGAGAGACAGATTGTAATCAGTGCAATAGTGTATACATGAGATAGGTTTATGAAGTGATGCTTCGTGCACAATTTTTGGTTTTGATGTGCTCAACTGTATGTGTGGCACCATACTAAATTTTTCTTATCTCATTTTATCTGCTTAAAAGTTAAAAGCAGTTTAAGAACTGATTGTAACAAAAATGTTAAATTTATGGTCTTTTTTCTGACAGAAAATTTATGGTCTTGTTAGGACTAAGGTTTACATGCAAATTTAGTATCCTTTGTTTTAATTGTTCATATTTAGCACTCGTAGCTATTCAATTGTTCAAGTCCCTGCCTTCAAAATCTCATTTAATAATTAATAAAAAAAATATAGTAGAGTTGTGATATATTATTAATTCATATAGGTCACAAATAATAAAAATAAATAAGTAAATAAATAACAAAATATACTTAATTTTTCAGCTATGGTGCCAAGACCCACCGCATCAATGTGCATTTTGAGGTTAGGGAAAGGGGAGAGAAGAATCTGAAATTTTATAATTGTCTCAAAGAAGTGGGACTTTCGTAGTTTCATATTTGATGTCCTAGTTCACCTTAGCCTCCACGGTTCATTTTTAAAAATTCATTTTCAAACAGCACTTTCACTGTAAGATTTGAACTTCTCTCAATGTAAATATAGTGTTAAGCCGATGCATTAGCATGTTGTGTGGTGCCCCCTATCGTATACTACCAAACCTTCGTAATCAAATTTGTTGCTCCTTTATTCCAATTAAATAATGACAAGTTAATTGTCATTTAAAAGTGTATCACTCCTATTTAGGTTGAGTTATGTCATTTATATTCTTATTATTCGACCATTTAAACCTCATTTTCCTCTTTGGCTCAAGGCAAAGTTGTGTACCCTCTCGGTTTTAAGTTGATTCATGTGTTTTAAATTCACGGTCCTAAATCATATGGTTGACGATCAACTTGTCAGTTGTCGCTAGATGATAGGTTTATTTTCAAACGACTCTTGAAACCTCGACCCATGAGCAAGTATGCTAGTTGTTATCCAAATAAAGATTTAAAGCTTAAAAAGATAAGTTTGATAATAAAATATTCCCCTAATTTCAATAACCACCAACTAGCTAGGCTTAAAAATCCTGCTCAAATCTGAAAAGCGAACAAAACTCATTTTCGAATGCTCTAGTCTTAGCTTATCTAAAAACGATGACATAGCTAGCATTCACAATGTCTGTTTGTCAAATTTGAGGAGGATTTTAAACTCACGCTAGAGTGGTTATTCAAATAAGAGAATATTTTGTTATTGTCTCATTTTTTAACTATCAAATCTTTAAATAACGGCTAGCATTCTCGCTCATGGATGAAGTCCCAAGAGATATTAGAAAATGGATTCATCATCTGATAATACAAGTTAGTTTAGGATCCCATATCTAAAACGTATATGGTTCAACCTTAAATTGGAAGGATACAAAACCTTTCAATCTCAAAGATGAATAAGGCTTAAAAATCGTATAAGACTAACATAAATATAACATATTTCAAACTAAAACTGAGTTGAAAAAGTAGTTTTGTTGTTTGTCATTATTCAATCAATAAGGACAAGGAACCGGAAAGAATAAATAGACAATTCATTTGAATCCTACATACCCACCAAATGGTCCAGGACTTCCAAGTTTCCATCAAAGACGTGTAACTTCTATTTTGCCATCTGACAATCTCTAAAAGCAGTTTAACTATGTGATGTCTAATGCCTTTAGTACTGATTCCTATCGGATTTATGTATTGGAAAGCCAGGCGAGGAGGAACCTATATTCAGGTTATTCCCTAGTAAACCTGCATACTCTGCTTAGGATAAGTATGCTTGAACCTTGAAGTGAAGATGAAAATTCATATCAGGCAATAAAGAAACGTTTTGGTAGTGTATACTGTATAGTGTATGCGTATCATTCAGGAAAAAAAGTGTGTACGTATCATTGTATCATCCCTACGTTCAAATTGCTTTTATTTCTTGTATTGTCAAGTTGTATAAATAGATGACGCCAAACTTGAAACTCACAAGTCTCATGTGTGATTTTTTTTTCTTTTTTCTATTTTTATGGTTCAAGTGTTATGAAAAGAAGTCCTACGTCAACTTTGGAAAGGAAAAAAAAAGAACCATATATTAAGATTCATATGCCTACTGAATAATTTAAATTTTATTGTTGTGGATTTCAATTGCCCTAACCAAATTACAGGAATGGGTGCATCCATTAGCGGAATGGGCTTATCACACAGGGATTGTATGCACATTGATTAACATGGCCTTGATAGTCATTAGAATACTTTTTTTTACTTGAGAAATTAGGTTTTGTATTTGATTTTATTTTTGTTTTTGTTCTGTTGTTTTTTTGAACAAAATGTCCAGCAAGAATTGGATCAATGGAGTGAGATGTGTGCACAGTATGAATAAAAATAAGAGAGAACGATAATGTATGTATCTTTTTCTTTTAAAATATTCATTATTTATAGTGCACTTACTAGTTAGTTGCATATTACCTTTTCCTATGAAAATATTCATTATTTATACTACACTTACTTGTTAGCACTTACTTGTTAGTTGCAGATTTTTCCTAATTTGTTTTGGTATTATTATCTTTGCATTTGTTAAGATCCATTAGGTCAACAATTCATTATTCAAATCTCTAATGGGCCTTATCACTAAGCCCATTTGTAGGATACATAATAGTTTTTTTTTTTTTACTTCTTTGAAGAAACTAAAAAAAATTAAGGTGCTAAAAATATCAGCTAGAAGAGAAAACTCAGAGACAAGCAGGTGGCTAAGTTAGAACATAATGGTGGATAAAAAATAATTCATCTATGATTTATTAAAAATGCATTAAAATTCAACCCCGTCAGATTAAGTAATACCATTCAATTCATCAATTAAAAAAATTATGAATAGATATCTATTTTATTTATTTAAACGTGTGTTATATTTCAAATTCTTATTTTTTAATAATTATAATATTGTTGTGGCGGTGGATCACGTAGGGATTGGAAATTAGTGGGAATAAAAAAAGAAACAAGCTTTTACTAATAATAAGAAGAAGAAAGACCCATTACATCCAGTTTTTAGTAGTCTAATGAATGAAGGAAAAACCAAATAATCATATTAACCATTCGTTATTCATAATAACTCAACTCATGCAATACATTTAATTATATATTTTTAAATGAATAAATTGGATTGAAGTATGAATGCATTGTTTAAATTATAGATACATGAATTACTTCCCCAACTCTATTAACATCGACAATCATTTGTAATTTCCATAAATCACGAAACTTTAATAACTTTTGTATTATTTAAAAACTGTGCCCCCCCCCCCCATCAACTAATAAGCAATTTACGTAATACGTACTTCCAGCTTTCTTGATAAGATGTTTGGCTTGAATTTATTAACAGACAATGGATGCTGCTTATTTCATATCATCCATCCGACACAAATATTCTCTGAAAAGAAAGTTACTTTTTCATAAGTTAAAATTCAGAACAAAGTGGGAACTCTTTTTAAATCTTGAACGTGAAAACTAATAACCATCACCTAATTTTTTATATATAATTATTCTGTTTATTTTTCTGTGGTAAACTGGGCCATAAATTCATTATGCTTTGTCTGGGAGAGGATGCTTAAATAGTTAAATACCCATAAAAATAGTAGCAGTAGTAATAGTTATCAAAACAAATTATTAGTATTGTAATTTCATAATTTTTTCAAGAAAACTAAATTATAACTAAGGTGTGAGATGTTAAAGAAAAATCAGTTAAGGTTTTATAATATTTTTTGTCGTTAAGTCGTAATGATGTTTTTGGGAAAAAATAAATATAATTGCAAATCACAAGTAAGAACTGTAGAGAGAGAATATGAATATTTTTATAATAAACTAGTTTAGTATCTAATATTAAATTCATATGTTACAATTTATAGGAATAAATATTTTATATTATTTAATTTTTAATATATTATTAATTATTT